>WWET01003449.1:70325-85240 GCA_011038615.1 Limnodynastes dumerilii
TAAGGACTTGACATATTTGGTGACAAGGAAATAAAAGAAAGTGGATGGAGAGGAGGGGGAAGCAATGCTATTAGTAATAGGAGCTGAGGTGTAGCAAGGATTAATGGCACCCGGAGCAAGTGAATGCTGCGGCGCTCCCCAACCCCTGTCCTCCCGTAGTGTAGAGTGACAGGGAGTGGTGAGAGTATGTTCCCTAAAAGGAAGTGTGTTTACGGATATAAATATAAAATGTTGGGTTCTTCTCTTTGAGCCTCACATTGATTCTTACCGCACTGAGCACAGAGACTCTATGGAAAAAATGAACATAGCCGCCATTACACATCTCCTCCGATCCCCCTTCCTCTGTTACTCATCTGCATCTATGGACATGGCACACTATATAAAGCACATATGGGGTATATTATGGGTGTGTGAATGACACAAACTATAGTAAGAGGTTGATATTAAGGTTTGGGAATAGCATGCTATATATAATATGCCATTTCAAACCCCTAATATACCCCACATATATTATAATACAGTATGTGTCATTCCCAGACCCCTAATATACCCCACATATATTATAATATGTGCCCTTCCAAACCCCTAATATACCCCACATATATTATAATATGTGCCATTCCCAGACCCCTAATATACCTCACATATATTATAATACAGTATGTGTCATTCCCAGACCCCTAATATACCCCACCTATATTATAATATGTGCCATTCCAAACCCCTAATATACCCCACCTATATTATAATATGTGCCATTCCCAGACCCCTAATATACTCCACATATATTATAATATGTGCCATTCCAAACCCCTAATATACCCCACGTATATTATAATATGTGCCATTCCAAACCCCTAATATACCCCACCTATATTATAATACAGTATGTGTCATTCCCAGACCCCTAATATACCCCACATATATTATAATATGTGCCATTCCCAGACCCCTAATATACCCCACATATATTATAATATGTGTTATTCCCAAACCCCTAATATACCCCACATATATTATAATATGTGCCATTCCAAACCCCTAATATACCCCACATATATTATAATATGTGTCATTCCCAGACCCATTCCACTTGTACATTAGTGTGCCATTCCAGACCGCTAATATTATCCCACATGAAATACTAGTATATTAGGGATCTGGAGATTTGGCCCCGCTCCACCCTTGCTACTCCCCTGAATAGGAGACAGGCAAAGAAAGGACCAGGAAGGTCTGTTTGGGGGAAACCCCATATTCTTAATTGTATCTGTGGTTTGGGTTACACCAATAACCTACAAAGGAGCAAGGGATGGGAAGCAATTCGGAGAAGTAGTGAATGCTGGTGTGGGATGGGGATGGGGGGGAAAGGGGTTGTAGGAACCCAGAGAAGAGCTTCATCAGACGCTTTATACTTTATAGATGACCTCCTGGTGGCTCGTGTCAAGTTTGAAGAATAGTTTTCACATTCCAGTCAGTCTAGACTATGCCCCTGGGACACATTTACAGCAATCCAGCCACAGTGACTGACTCATTTTGCCCTTCAGAAGTTTTGAACTTTACTGATTTTGAAATAAATAAGCCCTAAAATTAACAATTTCTAAAAAAATGTAAATAAAAAAGTTAAACATTTAAATATTAGCGGTTACTATGTTTCTTTTTCCATTAGAGGTTTATTCTCGAACTAGTTTTTATTCTGGATCTTTTTATCATGTAAGAAAGAAAAACGTTTCTTATGAACAATTCATGTGGCACACAAATCTAGTTTATTGGTTGATTGATTTCACAAATGGAAAGATAATGCCTTTGGGTGTTCTGGCTGCATGTCTTTATTTTTTCATCAATATTTAATGAGCTGAGTACACACCTGTCCAACCCTTTTAGATCCAGATCCCAAAAAGACTGTTTACACAATCCTACAACAGATCAGGTTTTTATAAACACCCAATCCATGATACATACATGTCCAATTTTACAATAGACCCCTCACATGCATCTGCAAATTTGTTGAAAGGACATAACCATACTCACTCTTCCAGTCTTTGCCAAACCCTTTGTCCCTCACACACAAAGGAAGAGCTACATGATGAAAAAATGGATAAAGCTGTCGCGGGAGCGTACACACGCCACTTGGTTGGGTGATTGGCGAGTTTAAATATCATTTACCCAACCAGTCGAATAGCATTGAATGTTCCAAGCAGTTATGTGACCATACACACTTATCCAATTTCCAACAGTACGGCCTGAGATGGGTTGGAAGCAAATTAATAAAGTGTATACCCAGTTTAGTGTTTAGCTCAGACACCAGTCCTTACCCATCTCTAAAGCTGGCCATACACTAAAACAATTATTGTCCCAATCATCCAGTTATCAGGTGATCGGGCAAATAATCAATCTAGTTAGTGGCCAGGATACATTTTTAAACGTTGAATAAACGTACCAGATTGACAAGAGACACAGCCAATCACAGAAGACTGAGCCACTCAGTAGGCTAGCTACAAGATTTTTCTACTAGGATTATCAATCAATACTGGGACCTTTCCCCAGGGGAAAATCATCCCGTTTGTTGGGCTACACCCTTCTGGGATCTATTATCTGCATAGTATATGGTCAGCTTTAATCTTTCTGCATATTTTAATATTGCCCTCCTTGCTCTATAGTACAACATGAGTCACTGCAGTGCATCAAAATTACTGTACATGCTAACATGTCACTAAAATAGGTTTGCTTTTTTCTTTGTTTAGCTTTTATCACCAAATAAGTTATCAGTTATTAACAGATTTTATTGTTTATCTGCTATGATTTATTACTTAAAGTATCTAGTCAGATTTTATTATTTAATTCAATATATCAAACAAAGTATTCTTATCTCGGTAGTGTTTGATTTTTATGCATACCACTGCTGACAACCTTGAGATAGATTAAGACATGATGATTGCGTGACAATGTATATTCGCACATTGGAGAGGCCAGTATACATGGAACTGGTGACATTGTTTTATAGTTTCATTTTTATGTTCCTTCAAATAGGAGGCAACCACAGTGTCTGTTACTTTTTATAATACACCAGACAAATAAAACACATTATCAGATGAACGTTCTGAGTACTTTGTAGGTGTTTTCAAGATTACTTTGTATGATCCATAGGGCAAGGTCTCCCAGCGACAAGATATGAGCTGGTTAATGTGTCAGCCATAAAATAATGTGACAGCGTGTCATATTTTTTCTTATTAATATGATTTATATTATACAGGTATTTTCTGGTCCACTGTACTGGTCATCAGGTATATGATATTGATTATATTTACGGTATATGTGAGTCTACAATGTTTTACATATTGCAGGAAAACATACACACATAAATAAATAAATATATATATTTAAAGAAAAGTTATATATATAAAATAAGCAATATGCTGTGCATTTTCTCCTTTGACCTTATCCAGACTTTCCCCTTTACTGTGTGTCTGCATTTCATCCTTTTTGCCGCATGAGCAAGAATCTATAATGCCGTAATACAGTACACAATCTGCCCTATAACAAATGACACTCCCACTTCCTACAGGGGGCTGGGTTGCATACTGATCCAGACTTCTGAACCACAGCAATTTTATGTGCACATATGTTGGAAAACTAAAGGTAGAGTAAGGGAATCTGAAGTCCATGGCATGAGGAGAGTGGTTAGTAGAGCACTGGTATGGATGAATGTGGCGGACAACTAAGTATGGATCATATCCCCTCTGATAATCATAGATCTGAACTTGAATCTAGAAGTGTCAATCCATATGAAGATTGAAGTAACTTACAGTTAGGATTCACAAACTATGGTTCAGAGAGGTGAAATTTCTTACCTCAACTCTATTTAATAAAATGAAACAAAGTTTTGCAGTATTTGAGTTCTGTGTGCAAAAGTAACATATTTTTCCTGCATGCAAAAGATTTAAGATTAATTAGCACCCCTTTCTTTGCAAAATAGTATAGCCGAGCTGTACACTTACACCTCTTTTGCCCTTACTCTCAAACTCTGAATCAGGGCCATGATCTCAGTCCTGTGTTGCAAAAGTTATTCTATAGATAAATAGATAGATAGATAGATAGATAGATAGATAGATAGATAGATAGATAGATAGATAGATAGATAGATAGATAGATAGACTGACTAATTGTTGCTCTCTTTGGGGCTCCATGCAGTAGTTCATTCTATGTTGGCAAGTTGCAAGCAACAGAAATTAGAGGGAGGAGTATTAGTAATTCATATACTTACTGTATTCAGTTACAGTGGGGAATGAGCTGAGTTTGGGAATAGTAGCAGTTACAGTCATAGGTATACAATTGTGCGCTATGCTTACTTGAGTCTGAAGTCATCTGCTGCCAGTTTAGCATTGTCTATCTGCAACAGTATTCTTGCATTGTCCAATGTAGAATCCAGGATCTGGAAAACAATACAATTTAATGAAATACATTTTCTACATTCTTTAAATTGAAAACAATTTGATTTTGTGTTATGTTTGTACATCAGATACTCCATAATGTTCCTTACAGCATTGCTGAGCACAATTGTTATTTAATATTTGAGATATAAAAAAAATAAAATTTTCATTGTCCTTCAATGTAGGTTTTTAGCTGTCCATTTAAATGATTGCAACATTCGCCTTGTGTCAAAGATGAGAGAGAGGTAACGGGCTTGTGGGCATCGCAAACACAGGAATCATGAATCTCTATAGACTATGCGCCGTATGCAGACTACCAGATGTATAACATATACGTCCGGTGTTTAGTGTTTTTTCCTACTGCACATGCATAGTACGTTTTTTACGTTATCTAAGTATCTTTCCCTTACGTAGATTGCGTATTGCGGTCTTCCAGTTCAGGAAGCAGCACGTAGAACACTTTCTAGTTATACTAACTATCAATGGCTCACATGGCGTCTTCTTATAACAATGCTTATGGGACTGCCTGTTTATTAAAAACCCATATACATTACCTAAATATTTGCACATTGACTTTAGAATGGGTGACAGTTGACCAGATTGTTCCCATGTTACAAATGAGTTGTGCTAAAGAGTTATGTTATCCAATTCTATATTCAAAAGCATCCACCCCCTTCTGTCCTTTCCAGAGATATTCTTATATATATTAATATCATATGTGTATATTAATATTCTTTAGTGTGATTGAAATGCTAAAGGTGGATACACACTATACAATTATCTGGCAGATTATCTGAAAGATTTCGCAGTTGGAATGAAAATCTGGTAATGGATGAGAGCAAATGGTATTGTCATTTGCTCTCATCCATTACCACATTTTCATTCCAACAGCCAGATCTTTCAGATAATCTGCCAGATAATTGTATAGTGTGTATGCCTTAAGTAAAGTGCATAGAACAATCTTTACACAATCTTTCTGAGAGCAGTCCTGATCTACACATATCTACACATTTACTGTAACCAATCCATGATACTCATCATCTGCTGAAACAAACTACGGAAAGGATCATGTCACCCTATACACTCTTCCAATCTTCGCTAGACTGACTGCCACTTATATGCAAAGGCAACAATGTCATGTCTGCATCAGTCACTGAAGCGCGCATACATATGTGTAAGTTAGTTTGGTGACTGCTATTCAGGTCACCTGCTTTTTAAGCAGGTTTAAAACTTATTTGGCCCAACCAGACTATCAGGATTGGATGTTAAAAAACGGTCATCTGAGTGTACACACATATCCAATGTCAGGAAAAAAAGGACGGTTGGAGGTTGGATTGGACACAAATTGGTTAAGTGTTTATTCAGCTTTAGAGATGCTTAAACCTCTGTCATCTTGTATAAAATCTCTTTTTTTTTTACCTTCTTTTATTCTCCAGTAAAAATAAGACATTTTTAAAATAAAAAGAAAGTAGGAAAATAATAAAAATAAGAGATTTTATACATGATATGTAAGATCAGGTACAGTCTGTCTTTGTGAATACAATAAAATAAACAATACTGTTTATTATATTTTTTTTACACTTAGGATTAGGTAAACTACCGTATTTATTTTTATTTATTAACAGGTTTTTATAAAACATTAGATAACGTAGCGTTTTATCATTTTAAACTATAAAAGAGCTCCCGTCAGAGAGGGAATGTTTTTCCAGCACTTAAAGTTTAAAGTTAGAGTGTTGTTTCAGAGCTAAACAATTACTAGTATAATTATTAGTACAATTTAAAAGTGGTTTGCTGATTGAAGAGAAAGTGTGTTCGGTTCCTTAGGAAGCATGTGCGTATGTTATTATTACCGAACAAATTTCCTTGCCAAAAATAAATGATATTTGTATAACGCTTAAAAAGCTGGCAGACTTATTTAGCTCTTATCAATGATGCAAAATACAGATGCACCAGATGGACTCCTGACAAAGATTCCATTGTTTCATTTTCTTTTAGTTATTTATGTCTGAGCTGCGATGAGGTGTGGAAGGTACATTAATATATATGTCTAATTTTACTAAGGTTTCCTCACACAATGCTCTTTTCACAGCGATGGCTCCCTCCCTTAATCATGCACCTCTTTGTATTCTGACTTCTTATTATTTGACCATGTTTGATCATATATCAAAGTGCCACATTTTCATCGTAAGCACTTGGTGTTAGTCATACAATTCCAAGGGCTGATACTACTGTATTATGTCATTCTATATGGGAAAATACCATCTGGGAGTTATTCCCTAAGTACTGTATATGTAAAGACATGTATATATTCAAAGGGAATGTCCGTCAATGTCTATTCATACTGCCAGTGTGAATAAGCTTAAAATGTAATTAAGGCTCCTTCTTCATGATGGTTGCAGGCCATTATGAAAGAGATAAAGCAGGTCATGTTCTAATATAGTTGTGTCCTTGTGTGTTGTATAGTACACGCCCTATTGTACGCTACAATGACTTCATCAGCAGTGATGAGTTTTAATGCCCATATAAGGTTAAAGAACTGTAAAGGAGAGACAAGGTGTGTCTGTTGAATGTAGATGAAAAGTCATATTTTAACCACTGCCTTTCTGCTTAATGTCATATATCATAACATAACCAGGTGTATCCACACATTATATGCTTCAATGTGCCATAACATGTTGCACTTTCCACTTTTAATAGATAATTGGATTATAACAAATCACATTATTAAAAGTATGACCAAATATTGTCAATCTCATCTGGCAATTGTATCTTAAGATAGACAATGACCACATCTAACTATACCAATGTTCTGAGCAGCAGGTCTGACGCATATTTATTTCTCTCTGGTTTACTGAATACCGCAATGCACAATAGATATAGCTAATGATTTAAATCATTTGGAACCCTACAGATTAGGGACCAGATCCAGACCTACATGCAATTACCGCATGCATAGAGGTCAGGCAGTAGACCGCTCTCTCTCATGCAGACCGTGCATTACTTATGCTGCCATAGGACCCACTAAAACCCACCCCCACTGTTAAATTTAAATGCTCCCCCCCCACCAATGTTGGTTTAGGTGGGTAGAGGGGATACACCACCCTGTTGGACAGATCTTCAGTCAGTTCTGTTGCAGAATGTATGTCAAGTGCATGTACACCTCCATCCAGACACCCGACATGCACACTTTTTTATGTATGAGGTTAGGATCAGGTCCTAGGTTACTATAGAATAATGCAAGTTTTTCTTACATTGGGCCGGATCCAGAACTACGTCTGTCTTCCATAGACGGACGTAATTCAATGAACAATAGCTACTGCGCATGCGTAGTAGCTATTTTACGTAATCTGCGTATCGTTCTTTTAGACCGCATATACGCAATCTACGTATCGAAACGATACGCAGATTACGTACAATAGCTACTACGCATGCACAGTAGCTATTGTTCATTGAATTACGTCCGTCTATGGCAGACGGACGTAGTTTTGGATCTACCCCATTGTCAGTAGTCTCTGAAGCAAATATCTTCTGGACCAGCGTTTATCATTCTATTTTTGTGGGAGTACTAGTTACCCACTATGGAATGAGGGCAAGTAGTACTTTGCATATTGGATACCTCTTTACAAGCTTGCCAATCCTGCTGAGAACAAGTTGCACTGGTTGAAAAACCCTAATCTAGACAATGGGCCAGATCCAGAACTAGGATGCAATTTGTATATAGCAGTCTATAGGATGTGTTGTGTATGGTATACTGGTCACTAGGATAATGTGCCGGATCCAGATCTATGTCCGTCTTCCATAGACGGACGTAATTCAATAAACAGTAGCTACTGCGCATGCGTAGTAGCTATTGTACGTAATCTGCGTATCGTTTCGTCTATGGAAGACGGACATAGTTCTGGATCCGGCCCAATTATCTTAAATGATAGGTGATACTTAAAAGAAACGAGCACTGTATAGGTGCAAGGTAATATAAAAGACAGATTGGGCCCCAAAGCACAGTATCCAACACTTAGGGTGTTTCTAGAAATATGTTAATGCAATTTGATTGGTTAGGTTTAGTGGAGTGATATTTGGTCAGGTGACCTAGGTTCTAAATTGTTACTGCTAGCTGTATTTTCCCTCTCTCTTGAAAAATCATTTACTTCCCTCCAACAGTTATAGGATTACATTTTCTAACTTGTGCAATTTCCTTTTCAGACGAGACATAGGTTGGTGGTAGAGGGGATGTGTCACCATTTCAAAAATATGGGGGAGAAATATCTATTCATCAGAGGCGCGTCCTTCTACTGAACACCAGGTTCCTCCGACCTGTGTCAGGGTCCTGGTCTGCCTCCTCACACAAGTTGAGGTGTGCAAGTGAAGAGATGGAGCTGGGGTATTTGGGTCAGAGAGTTTTGGATGATGGGGGCGCCTTATCGATGATGATTTATTGTTGCATTGAGTATCCTGAGGTAACACCCACCTGCAATATGCCACCTGTCTCAACTCCAAATTTTATAGTCTAATTAAAAAATAATATTTCAATTTATAAACCTATGACCCTTTTTAATCCAATAAAGTTGTCCGAGTCTTTATATGTATGAATGTTGGATGCTGTGAGGTGGGGTTATAAATCATTGATTGTTTATAAGTAACCTTAGAATTCTGTTTATGTAAATACAAAAGGAATGGCTGGATTATATGGTAGAACCTGCAGTTTTTAAAGTATAAAATATTAATGTGCATTCTGTATCTAGAATAAATACCCAATTACTTATTTATACAAGTGTTATTTACAAGAGCTTCAGTCACTCTCTAAAACCTAACTTTCACCACAAATAGAGAATATGAGATTTTTAGACTGGATTTCTGTAATCTCCTGTTAGTCTACCACTACTGATCCTCCGCCAGTAATTTTAATGGGTACTATGTTCCCTCAGAATAAAACTCATCTCCAATCCTTGCCACCCATCCATTCAAAATGAATTACCTTCAACCCCCCCCTCCCCACCACCACCATTAGCAGCTACCAAAATGATCTGTTCCCTCCCATGGGCACTGGCTGAGCGCAGAATATTGGGGACACCTTGAGTATTCTCCCATCCATTGCGTCTATTAGACAAATTACAGAGGTACCACATGTGTTTGGCATGTAGAGATATAAACCCTCTACTCATCGCATACATTTAGACTTTATATTGAGTCTAAACTCATTTATTTTTAAATGGTTATATTACTAATTAATAATATGTTATGATCATTCAGTACTTCCTGTAGCCAACATGTTTATGGGTAATAAATTACTGTTCAAGTGGTCTCCAAAAAACAATAAATCCCAATTTGAAATGAATACTTGAAGTATTTTCCAATATTCTCAGTGTCCTGTTTGGACTTTGTTATAGCTATATTCTAAATAGCCTCAATTTGGAGTCCACAAATAGTGTAAATAAGGGTCATGGATAGTGTAAAACCCATTAAATGCTGTATATGTATAACAATAAACAATAATCATTTACATGGAAACATAGAATTTAATGGCAGATTGGAGACATATGGTCTGACTTGGCTGGTACAACATGTTTGTATTCAAGTTGTAATAAAAAATGAAGAGAAATACAGTTTTAATGTTATTGGTAGTGATGCTGGATCGTATTCACAAATATGATTTTGCGTGGTTTTCCGTGCGCATATTTAGGAGCGGATTAACTGTGCATGTGTAGTAAGTTTTTCCACGCAAGTCACGTAGGATTTAGGCACGGAAATCCATTAGGCACTGATTTCTGAATCGCGCTTAGGGACATAGGTACGGAGGGGCGTGGTTTCCGTACATGTGAAGTTATGTGAAGTTGGGCGGGGGGAGGCATTTAAATGAGCTTTTGAGGGCACGGTTAAAGTCAGTTAAGGATGGCCTATGGAAGCGTAAGTCATCGAAAACCCATCAATGCTAGAGGAGTGTCATGGGAGTTGCCTTGATATGTGCGCACGTATATTTGCGTACTTTAGACACACGCATGTTTGAATATGATCCGCTGTCTGCTGTCACCTATTGCAAACTATAGGAGATAATCATTTCCCTTTTGAGTAACACCTAATTTTCCAAAATCTTATCTCTATTTTGCTCCATGGGAAGTAATGTTATAAACCGCATCAAAGGTCCTTGTTAATCATGGCATTGGGGCTTTTCTAGAGTTTACTAGCCAAGACAAAACAGGTGTAGTCCTGAGGAAAACCATGTTGAACTTCAAGGGAAAGCAAATTTAAACTTTGAAAATAGAATTAGAGTGGAGTTCTAAAATGTGCTAGTGTAACTCTAATTTACAGATTATACATATATGTTATCTAACTGCTGGCATGGAACAAAGAAACTACATAACAAATGTAAAGACTGACATTTATATAACCTTTATTATGACACTCAATCACTTATACCCTTGTTATGTTGGGATAATAAATCCTAATAACTATGTGGTTCAAGCACCATGTGAAGGTATTTTTCTTATACTCTCTTATATGGTAGTTTGATAAGCTGATAATGCTTTCCAATGTTCAATAAGATGCTTCTCACACTCTGGTGGGTCTTGCAGAGTTTATTGGTACATGTTATAATTACATATTGTAAAGCACATTCTAGAAAAGGCTATGAGTTACATTTATATTCATATGATTTATGGATAATTGAAACGGAAAATTCATATAATCTTTTGTGTCGTTACTAGGTACATATTTATAAATGACAGTTATTGTGGGAGACGGATTCCTAGTACAATTAATGGTGAACTACTGTTTGTGCTGCTTTTTAAAGTAATTATTCATGTTGTTTACAAGGTAATTATGTAACTAGGTGTAGCATTGTGCCTAAATCAATAAACTAGACATGAAAAAAAAGACTTTGTTACATCCAATGTATCTATTGATGTTATTAGCTATGTACAGAAAAATCAGTGGCTGAATAGTATGATACTGAATGGTGAACTATAATGAATATTTTTGGGATATTTAAAAACATATTTAGTAGTTTTTAGTAGTGAAATGATATTAAACATTTAAGTCTCACCTGATTCTTCAGTTCTTCAATAATGTTATAGTAATTTTGAAAGTCACGGGCCACAGTACCGGAGTTCTTGCTGTACCACTCCTTGATCTGGATTTCAAGCTTGGCATTGGCGCTCTCGAGAGATCGTACTTTGTCCAGGTAAGTAGCCAGACGGTCATTCAGGTTCTGCATGGTCTGTTTCTCATTTCCGGCAAGGAGAACATCACTATTGGTGTTAACTTGAAGTTTGCTATAACTACTACCCAAGGAACCACCGAATCCTGAGCTGCTTGAGATTTTAGTGCCATATCCACCAGCACCTCCATAGACACTGCCAGCATATCTTGTGGAAGCTGCCTTGTAGTTTCCACCTGAATAAGTTGGAGCTCGATCTACAGAGGTCAACCTCTTGTACGTTACTATGTTTTGGGACATGATGAGATTCAACTGAAGAGCAGGGGACTGAGGACCTGAAAATAATGTGCAGCCCAGAAAACAGGTAAATTGTACTGCGTGAATAGCTTTTTATATATCCAGGAATTACAGCTCCTCCCTAGCAATAAAAAAACACTATACCTCCATTGCTGATAAGAAACCCTGGAAAAAGCTATGCAAATAAAACCTTTGAGTCCTATTAATCCTGCATTCTTACTCTTCAATTGTATAGACCTTAGTCCATTACACAGGTTTTTAGGTCTACAGTTGTCAGTTGTTCTATTGTGCAAATATAATAAATGATTTGTCAAACATAGGAGAGAATTTCTTTGTACTTGTATGCTATGTAATCTACAGTTTTCAATGCTATACATACCTTACAACAATTATTAGATCATTTAACAAGTAGGTATCCCATAAGCTTTCATCTGAAAATGGAATTTGCATTACACAGTGTGTGTGTGTATATATATATATATATATATATATATATAGATATAATGTACATGGCGTATTGGTGTATGGAATTGCTGCAGGGATTTGGGATGCTGAATGGGAAAATTAGAGGTTTTCCTCGTCAGACACCAGAGAGAGTTGAGTTTGTCACTAATGAGTTTGTCACCAATGGAGACTCATTGTCATATTAGAAGAAGACAATAGAAAGGAGAATAAGAAGAACAGGAGCTTGATGGATGCATGGATGAGGTCAGAGAGATCAGTAGCAGAGTTGGCTTGAGAAATGAGGAGTCATCAATGGAGAGTCTGGAGAGTTGGAAGTCCCACTACTACATACTCTCAGTCACTAGTACCTGCATATGTTATTTTAATTGATTTTTCTGTTGCTTCTTGTATTTCTAAATAAAGATTGTCATCATTAAACCAACACACAACTCAAGATATAATACTTGAGATATAATTAACTTTTTCACTGGCCAGAACAGTTGAGGAGTGCTGGCCTATACAATGACTACATCACTAGGACTAGGCTAAATTTTAATAAAACTATTTATGAATTATAGCTTATTATTTATATGGAAGCATCATTGAGTATAAATGGTTAAATCTCTTCATGGTGACTCCAGTCATGGGCATTCTCATTACCTTCTGATAACCCTGCACTATCAACAGTGACCCCAAACTCAAACAGATCCTACCTGAAAAACCCATTATTACTTAGAAGAAGTCTCAAAATCTTAAGAACTGGCCCGAGCGCTCTCCCACCTGTCGCACCCACCATCTCAAATCTAGATCACTGGAGAAAGGTAGACACCAAAGGGTTCCATCACTGTACCCAATGCCTGGCATGTACTTCCACCTTAGGCTCACAGACCACCAAAATCACCACCACTTACAAATCCAACCAAACAGGGAAAGAATATAAAATCAAAGAATGCATCAGTTGCGAGACCAAAGGAGTTATATGCCTCCTGGAGTGCCCCTGCAGGTTACAGTATGTGGGCCGTACCACAAGGTGCCTAAAAATAAGGATAAGAGAGCATACAAGGAATATATATTCCATAATAGTGACCCCTCTTATCTAAAATTTGTGGGGATTACAAAAGTCAACAAAGATGCCCGGGGTGGCAATTTTTTTGCCAAAATTGCCAAAGAAGAGACCAAACATATCTATAACCTAGATACACTAATCCCAAGAGGTCTCAATATTGACATGGACTTAGGTTCTTTCTTGTTCCAATGAGCTCATCTTTCCCACGTGTTTTAGCACCTTAATGATTTTAAACACAACACGCACAAATTTTTGACTTTCCATTTATTTATTCATTTATTCATTTTTTAATATATTTTATTTATGTTTAAAACTTTGATAAAATAAAACTTTGATATTTTAATACTATTTCCAATGCTATCTAGAGCAATTATATGTAGAATTATTTGTAGAATTAGAGCCATTGCCACATGACACTCTACAATGTGTTCCACACACTTTGATCAGCTCAAGCTGCCTTAAGATAAGTGATGCATCCGCCCCCAACAGAACTGTTATCTGCCATCCTTTGATCCACAAGCCGCCATTCTTCCCAAGAAACTGAACGGTGCCTGAACTTTATCCCTGAGGAAGCCCACTTTTGGGTGAAACGCGTTGAATGGCGTTTAATGAGAGCTTTCATCTTAGCCAGCACCACCAGTACAATGTAAATCACCACCACTAATTCGTGCACCATGTAGCGGCATCTAGCAGATGCACCAGCCTCACAGCTCCGGATCTGCAGAAGAGAAGGAAGGCAGAAGTGACCGTTGGCCCCTCCAACCATCGGAACTTAGCAGCCGCACTAAGGACCTCCAAGACAGCAAAACGCTTCCGGAGATAACTCCACATCAGCTACTGCTGTAAGAACCGAACGGAGGAGCAACACTCCATGTATGAGGAATACCCTCGCCTTCCACCTGGCACATTACGGTACTTTTAACTTCAGCATCAAACTTTGTACCCATTTTCTTACACAGCAAAGATCACTGTTGCGCTTCTCCCTATATAATAGTGCAGACATCGCACCTAGGTATCAACACATCAGCACTGTGATATACAACGATATACATTGTCTCCATTGCACACACTTTTGCTACCACAGATACACCCCTGACAATTAAAGCAGATAAGCATTACCAGATTAGAGAAGCGCCTGGGTTATCTATTTCTTACCCTGCCTATCAACAGTGAATGCCTTCTTTTCTGCACTTGTTCTTCTATGTTTATCCAGATCGAAGAAAATCGGCAACAGCTAAGCTGGGGCAATTGTCCGGCTGAAGAATATTGTTCTGAATTTCAGAGGTGGGCCAAATAGAATGATTGTAGTTTATGATAAGGTAATCTGAATAATTATAGACTCCCTGCTACAGTACCCACCGTAAGAGACCTTGGCTGTCCAAATGAATCTCAAATTGACAGACATTATTGGGTGAGAACGTCTAAAATGGAGTGTAGTACTTACCGTTGTAGTTACACATTTAGGGTCTGATCCAGACGCTTGGCCACTGTCCGTATGAATGGCCAGTGTAGCTCTGGTGCACTTCCCTAC
>WWET01003449.1:93348-105191 GCA_011038615.1 Limnodynastes dumerilii
TTAATGGCAATACATTAGAAACTACTGAGGAGGAAAGGGATCTAGGAGTCATTATTTCATGTGACTTAAAGGTAGCCAAGCAATGTAACAAAGCAATGAGAAAGGCAAGTCAAATGCTTGATTGCATAGGTATAGTAGCAGAAAGAGAGAAGTAGTGATGTCCCTTTATAGATCATTGGTACAACCTCATCTATAATACTGTGTTCAGTTCTGGAGGCCATATCTCCAGAAATACATAAAGACTCTAGAGACTGTGCAAATAAGAGCAACTAAAATGGTCCATGGCATTTGTCACAAAACATACCAAGAAAGGCTAGAGGAACTAAACATGTATAGCTTGGAGCAGAGAAGGGAGGGGGGATATAATAGCAGCTTTCAAATATATCAAGGGTTGTGTACAGCTAGAGGAGGGGGGCATTTTTCAGAGAAAGAGGTGTAATAGAACACGAGTGCATGAATATAAACTGGAGGGTGGTAGATTCAGAGGAAATGTGCGGAAAAATTACTTCACTAAAAGGGTGATAGATAAGTGGAATTGCCTCCCATCTGAGGTGGCTGAGGGTAACACAGTAGAACAGTTTAAACATGCTTGGGATAAATTTTAAGGATATCCTAAATCTCAAACATAAATAAAACTGAGTGCTGGATAAGCAGGAAGAAATATAAACGCTGGGCCTGCTCACTTCTCTCCCCCCATGGGGTTCATGCCAGGGTTATTTAGTTAGGTAGCCTATAGGATTAGTTGGGGGTGGGATAAGGGGTGGGCGTTTAAGGGGGGTATATAGGCTGGCAGCCATTTAGAGGGTCATTCTTGCTGGTTTTTCCTTCCCTCCCTTCCTCCCTTATGATTTTTGGTAGTTGTTTGTTACTAACATGTACTTTCTTCACAGTTGGGGCATGGATTGGCAGTAGCGGTGGGGAAGCAGCTTGGGATTTTATAGCGCATGGGGAAGGGGTTTTTGGTAGTTGGTTGGTACACCCCTCAAGATTTCACAGAAGGCCAGGCCAAGCAGTTGGGTCCCTGCTGCCGCCTTGAGGTGTGCACTTTGAAGGAGGTTAGTACCCGGTTATGACCCATCTACCTGGGGGGCGCCTGAACATTGGATGCCTGTTCCGGTATGTATGTCCGTAACATCCGCTGTCCCCCACCTGCTAGTTCGCCACTTGTTTGCTAATAAAATCATTTATCAATTCCAATTCAATAAATCTGTGCCCCCTATTTTAAATTCCACAAAGTTGTCCGTGTGTTTATTTCATGGGTTTTATGGTGGGGAGAAGTGTGTCGGCCTAGGCAGTTTATTGCGGGTAAATAGAGTCTAGGGTCAGTATAGATTTAAATAAACAACTAGGCAGAGTGGATGGGCCATGTGGCTCGTATCTGCCGTCACTTTCTATGTTTCTGTGTTTCTATGTATATCTTAGTGACAGCCATATCATACAGACATTGGGATAGATCTAGAACTTCGTCTTTTAGACCGCATGTACGCAATCTACGTATCGAAATTTCTATGGAAGACGGACGTAGTTCTGGATCCGGCCCATTATCCTAGTGACTACTATACCATACACAACACATCCTAAAGACTGCTATAACAAATTGCATCCTTCTGTCCAATATACAATAAATTGAACATTCTCATAACCACAGTGCATAAAAAAGACCTTCTTGTGTGTGTGATAAAATACAGAAAACATATTTGTAACCACAAAGCAAGAGAAGTACAGCCTTGTGATTGCTTATTGCTGTCCGGTGACACCTCAACACACATTCACATTTGTGTTATCCAGCTTTCTAACATTTTTCCCTTGTGTGCCTCCAGCCTTCAGCTCTCCTCCTCTTGTGTCTCTAGTCTCAACCCAAGGAAATAATAGTGTCTGATGTTAAAAGTACTGTGTTTTGTGAGAGTATGTCTCTAGCCTTTCATTTGCCTCCTCTTGTGTGTCTCCAGCTTTTCAATTTCCCCTCTTGTGTTTCTCTAGCCTTCCAATATTTTCTCCTCATTTGTCCCCAGCCTTCCAATATTTCCCCCTTTTGTCTCTAGATTTTCAATATTTCCCTCATGTGTCTCCAGCCTTCCAATCTTCACCTCTTGGGTGTCTCCAGTCTTCCAATCTTCCCCTCTTGGGCATCTCCTGCAGCCATTCACCCTCCACATTGTGAGAACAAATGATGGGTGTGCCATAAAAAAAAAATTCCTGCCCAAAAAACATAAGAATGCCCCATGATCCAGAACAGATGGCCCTTTGGCACCAAACCTGATGCAAAAACAAAGAGACCCTGCAGGCCATGCTAAAAATTATAAATTAAGAATCATCCCAAACTCCCACCCCCATTGTTACAAGACAAGTTTTAAGAAAAATAATGGTCAACTGTAAAAAAAAAAAAAGAGAGAGATAGGGGAAAAGGAGGACTGTAGTAAGAACACTTCCAATAAAGGTGAATGACTCCCAAAACCATGCGTGGTATCAAAGCCAATCGCCTGGCCAGCTGTATAGTCTGCCAATCCCTCCATGCTTCCTGAAGGTGAGTGTAGGTGATGATATCATTCTGACTCAAGTGACTCCTTCACTAAGCAGAATACTTACCAACCTGTAACATATATCTCTCATATAAAAAATACATTAGAAACTTAGCAAACAAAACAGCATAACACAAGCAAAACAATTGACCTCCACAATCTATTCAACTGTACTTGGCAACTTAGCAATTTTGATATATTTTTTTTAATATTTTGGACTTCCATCACCACAGGGGTGTAATGACTTCCACCAAGCAAACCGCAATGGTTGCAGCAGTACCAATGCCAATCCTTAAAGAATTGGTACCAAAACAGAAGGTGTCCATGCCTAAACCCCTCATGTAGTATTATCTGGTATGAAGAAACGATCCTTGTAAGCATGCCAGTTAGTGCCTGCTTGTTGCCTCCTGGCCTCATAGAACCTTGCCAGCACAATGGGACATACCTCAGGATCAACATGTGACTGGAGGGTTACCCATCTCCCCTTCCCCAACTGATCTGTCTTGGACCAATGCTCCAGATATTCAACCGATGCATCACCTGAAACAAAGGGCCTGATGCAGACCTACGCTGATGCACTGTGCGCACTAACGCACAGTGTATCGGCATGCACTCCCCCCGACACTCCTCCCTGTCCCAGCGTATTTACCCTCGGTTACGCCAGCTGAAGGCTACCCTAACTTCAGCTGATGTAAGCGAGGGTAAATACGCTGGGACAGGAGAGTATTTACTAAAACACCTCCCTCTCTCCCTCATTAAACTACTTCCTCCCACCTACCTAAACTAAGCTTTGCGTAGTAACGGCGAGGGACGGCCCCTCAGTTGTTACTACGCTGCTACTACAGACGCCTGATCCTCGATCGGGCGTTGCGCAGAATGGCTTTTCAGTCGTTCTTATGCTGCCGTCCGCCGTAAATATGGCGTAGGTCTGGATCAGCCCCAAAGTTACTATGAGGCATACTGTAATATGCAGATCTTTCTCCCGCAGACACCACTTCAGCCCTGAAATACACCCATGAAAAGGCGATGGAAAAAGGCAGCAAGTCATATTAGATGAAGTGAATAATATGGCGTTAGAGGGAAAGATCAATGGAACAATGTGGGTCATCTGTTTTCACAACAAGCCTTTTACGATACATAATATATCCTTTATTGATTCACCTCACCACTTAGTTTAAGAAGATCAAAAATCCCCACAAGCAGGAAGACACAGACACCCAAATCTACGTGCCTGAAACTCTAACCAACGTCATTATAAAGGCAAAGCCCTATCCGTCTTACCTGTCCTAGCGTTTTCTGTCTAGTATGCCAACCACTGTTCCCATGTCTGATAATAGGCCTGCAAAGTATCCTGGGCCAGGGAGTCAAACGCCAGAGCCTCTATGCTGTCTGCATTGTCTGCCAAAGATGACAATGGCATGACAAGTCATCTGGGATAGTGGCGCCAACTCCCTAAACCTATGTCAATTAAAACAAGACAAATCATCATTGAGACCCTTCGGACATGCTTTGCTCTGAAATTAATGTTAAACTTCAGGCACCAAATAACTAGAGACCAGATTCAGACATAGAAAATGAGAGAGGAAAGTTACTCCTGGGCTAAACCATGCTGATTTAAGGAGGAGTCAAATTTCAAGTTGCAAACAGTATTAGAGTTGAGAGATGGCGTATCCCAGCCCAAGTCTAAATATCAGTGTAAGAGTAAAGCTGGTCAATACCTGTGTGCAGTAAGCAATTCAAAGATATATCCCTGCATGCAAAGAATACAATTAACTTGACTCCCCCTGAAATCAAAATGGATTTGCCCGGGAGTAACTTTCCTCTCTTACTTTCCATCTCTGAATCTGGTCCTGGTTGTCTGAGCATACAAATTGCTGGAACAAATGAGGTCATCTGGTTATTAATAGCCTGGAGATCCCTAAATTGTCAATTGTCAAGCACTCAGCTCGTAACTCAACAGCTATGTCAATGGGGAAGAGCTCTAGGACTTTCAGTGAGCAAGAAGCAGACCATGGCCCTCATTCACAGTTGTAGAATCTCCATGCTTATTTTACGGAGTGGATATACAGCACATGCCCAGAACTCAAACATACACACGGAAACCATGTTTAACTGATTCACAGACACGGACGTCTGACTTAGGACTGATTTATGCATCAGCACAGTATAAGTCCCACATGCGTGGCTAGATGGACAAGACTTAATGCAAATGAGCTCCTAATATACAGTATTGCTATGAAGGGAGTATAGGAGCAGTGGGAAAATGTAATAAAATGCATTATTTACAGTAACAGACCTTTTTGTCAGAAAGGTTAGGAAAAAACTCTGAAAAAGAAAGTCAATATGGTTTACAAAAGAGGTAGCAAGTATAGTGATAGCAAAAAAGATGGCCTTTAGGAATTGTAAGCAAAGAACTTAGAATAGTGACAAAGAGGAGTATTTTGCAAAACAGAGGGAGGCTAAAAATTTTTTATCAGGGCAGCAAAGGCACAAACTGAGGAAAAACTGTCCCACTTGGGACGAAAAGTGAACAAAAGCTTTTTTAGGTACATAACTGAAAGGTGAAAACTAAAGAGGTTATAGTAAGGCTAAAAACAGAGAGTGGGATTCTTGTTGAGGGTTATTGCGGAAGATCATCTTAACAAGTATCTCTGTTCTGTACTTGGACCAGTGCTGTTTAATATCTTTATTGGTGATATTGCCTGTAGTATAGAGGGGAAAATATTCCTTTTTGCAGATGATACAAAGATATGTAACAGAGTAGACATACCAGTAGGCGTACACAAAACGAGGGATGATCTAGCTAGACTAGAGGAATGGTCAAGAATGTGGCAACTGCAGTTTAATAAAAAAAATGCTAAATTATGCACTTGGGGTGAAAAAACCCATAAACTGCCCATGTGTGATGTGTGCTGCCATGTTACCTCTAATAATAAAGCATTCTTATCTATTACCATAAGTAAATACACAGACACAGTATTTGGGAATTAACATTTTATTGATTATTAATTTGCTATTAATTAATCACTAGTAGTGTTCCTAAGCAGAACTTAACCGTAACTTTAAATTTTGATGGGGCCAAGAAAGCAAGTAACCTTAATCAAAACACATTACATGAAAGCACATGTCATAACCGTCAGTAAAACTTAACTTTAAACCATGAATTGAAGTCCAACATAAGCGCACTCCTCTTGCCTTTGGTTAAACACTATTTTAGTGTTACGCGTGACCGTCCATCCAGACGGGTCTACGACCTCGGGCACCTCCACCTCTAGCAGTCAAGTCACAGATAGTCATCCCCCCAGCTGCTACCCCTTACACCGCTAGATGCGCTAAAACACTTCAATTGTACATTCGCCAACAACTTGCTTTCTGCCACTGCTGGTCCCTCCAACCAGCACCGCCACATCAAAAAACACCTAAACTGAACTTGAACCTGAAACAAGATTACCTAAGAAAATGGCCATTCCAGCATCGGAGAGGTGCACTCCATCCGGGCTATACAAATGACGTCTGTCATGTCGAAACTGACCGTGATGAATCACCTTACCACCATGACGTGTCAAGAAAACTTTCACCGACCTGTTCACCTATCTCCTAACACTGTCCATGGCGATGCCGTTGTCCAAGTGGCGCCAGACACAGTGAGGAATGATATCTGACCACACCCAGGCAACACCAGGCCACCGTCTGAAAGCCAAGGCTAAGTCATTTTTCACAGCCCAAGAGAGCTCAAGCGCAACCACTCGTCCAATGTCATTACTGTCCAGATGTAGCAAAATAATGTCAGGGAAACCTCCAGCTGACATGTCAACCTGGCCATGAGGGCTGACCATAGCATGCCTCTCACCCCTTTCCAAACCACCTCCAAGCCGCATTGGGATGCAAAGTCAGCAGCAAGCGCATGTCGCCCAGCCCAATAAACGTAGGAATGACCCACTATCCACACTATTTACTTATGCGCGACTAAACCTGCAAAGAAAAAGGGAGGGGGAAATACCAAGTAAAGGCATTAGCAGTGCATAACAACATATTAACTTGCATCAAACAACAAACTTGCAACATAACCTTCATAACAACACAGGTATAAGGAAGGATATGCCAACAGGCCCGGACGAAGGTGAAAACCACCGAATACAGCCTGATCATGACTATATAGACTGTTGGGAACTAACGACTGAAACAGGCATTCGGGGGATAAAGCCCTTCGCGCTCCAAAGCACTTGGTGCTGTGGGCCAGTTACCAGGCTAATCCCGGGAACCATGACCGGTCCGTGGCATGGGGAAAGACAAAAGGGAACAAAATAAATTGCAAATAAACATCCCGATCACAATATCCCCCATAGTCCAAGATGCTCTGAAGAAATCAAACACGTAGATCCGCCCAGATCACTCCCGGTCCTGTTTCCTCAGTGGCCGAATATAAGCCCGATAAGCCTTAGATTTCCAGTGTCCAATCTGTTTAATGGCTGTGTCTGAATGTCCTTGAGCCGCCGCTGTGGATGCAGCACCAATTTGAAAGAAATGCGTCCCATAGTGTGCCGGGTCCAGTCCCATATGAATCAGCGACCTCTGAAAAACAGCTGTAAACTGATAGCGGGACAGTGGCATGCATTTCTTGTGTGCTAACCAAACCAAACAACCCTGGGAACGTTTCCTAGAAAAGTGGCACCCCAAATGCACAGGGCAGATGCTCCGATTATGGTGCTTGCACAGCTTAACACACCGGCCTCTCCCAGCTTGATCTGTCTTGCCCTTGTGGATTCTACATTGTACAATATCAGCAATTATGATGACATTCTCTGCTAAAAGTCTCGACGACGGAAGATTTCAATGCTGCGACCAGCTCAACTATGTGGAAAGCGCCTGCAAATGCAAAGCTTAATGCCGTGTGAAACAGCAGTGTCTTGTAGCCATTACTGGCCACTGACGCTACTGCCTCCATCATCCTATCCAATGAGTTGACGGACAATGGGCGACGGAAATCCGGAGGTACCGGACAGGCCTGCGCCCAGCCCTTCAGAGCCTTGGCCACCAAGAAACCCTTAATGACATCCTGCTCACCCCGCAAATTTACTAAAAAAGGATATTCCAGCAAGGGCAGAACAGATAAAAGCACAGGACCTACCCCGCGTAAAGTGCTGCAGCATAAATTCGTGGAGTGTCGCTTGAAGATCTCCGACCACCCTACCGCGCTGTATGCGGAAATTCAACCAGTAATTCCAAGCAGCCTGATATTTTCTGAGGGTAGAGGGGGCCAAAGATTGCTGCGCTAAGTCTTCTACGGCAAGCCGACCACCTGCCAGATAGAGACAGGGCAAGTTGTACCGGTCTGCTCCGCATCATGGGCAAGCTGTCTAAACCTAGTCCAGTCTGACTGGGAGAGCGCATCAGCCAATCCATTATCCACCCCTGGGACATGCGCCACCCGAAAGATAATGTTATACTCGAGGTATCTCGGAATGACGTTGCGTGTTCCAGCCGCCGACAAAATATTTTGCCAAACGGGATGACCCGGCAAGCAAAGCAAAACGACCACCAACGACTGCACCTTCACCAGCGTGATACACTTCGCTGCTCTGGCCTGCCTAATGACCACATGAAGGTGCTGGACCCTATTCTGTGGGAGATGGCAAAGCCCGGCCACTGTATCTATCTCGATCCCGAGATACGATAAGCACGTGACCGGACCCTCCGTTTTATCCCGCGCAATCGGAACACCCAGGAAGAATAGGGCCTGTATGGAAAAAAGTAAGTGTCCGCAGGTATCCGTCGTAGCAGGACCCATTACACAAGACACTGAGCAGCCCATTGGTAAACATTTGTCTACGTAGAACTTACCCCCCCTCCTGAAACCCATAGAGCGAAAAGACGATGGGTGAAGGGGGAGTAACCTGAAAGCCGACTCCACATCAATTTTCTGTCACTCAAATATTTTCTGTCACTGGAATGCTGTTTGTTATGTATTCATGCAGTGAAATGTACTGTTTATTGTATAAAGCAGAGGTTATTTTCTATAGAGAAGGAATGCTTTGTGGTATGAAAAATGTGCTGACACTCTCCTAATGTTATAAGTTGACATAAATGTCCCATTTTCAGAAAACGGTCTAAAATATTACCCCAGCTCTTTATATGCTTCTCTGTGTGTCTCCATTCCTTGATATGACAATGACTTCTGGGACACCTTTTCTTCTTTCTCTGCAGATTACCTTATGCCTTTCATGTACCTGCTCTGGAATAACCTATATATTGATTTTGGGTATTTTTGTTTGAAAGCATGTCTGGGACAGCAGCTGACAGGGGGTACTGTTCCAGAGCAGCCATTTTGGAAGCTGTAAGGGATGCCTCCTAAATGGAGTCATCTCTCAGTTTAATAATACATGATAATGGGCCAGATTCACATCGCTTCTTAGGTGCGTATCTCATGGTTGCCGACTTTTGGCAGCTTCCCTCCGGGAGATCCCAGAGAGAAGCTACCGACGCATGCAGGGGGCGTGGCTTAATGACATGGGTTATGCAAATCGCATCATTAGGCTCCCCCCCTGGCTCATATTTGCGCCATCAAGTCCCTTCCTGTGCCTAGCAACACTAGTATACTAGCGTTGCTAGGCAGGGGGGCAGGACTTGAGGCCGTGGTTTCAGTGAAACCACGGGCCTCAAGTCACTTGCGGGAGATTTGCTGCCTCTCCCGGTATACCGGGAGAACTACCCGAATTTCGGGAGTCTCCCAGACATTCCAGGAGAGTCGGCAACCCTGGCATATTTATAGTAAAGGATCTGCTGCGCATGCGCACTATGTCCTTTACGCAATCTATGTACCAGTTTGGTATGTAGATTGCCTCAGGGCGATCTTTAAAGACCGCCTGGAGCATTTTACATAAAAAGAGGTGGCGTATTGCCGTCTTAGGCAGTGGCAAATGCAGGATTTTGAAAGGGGGGTTTCCAATGCGTGTAATACATGTGAGGTATATTATCATAGCTGCAAACGTTTTGGAGCCCGAAAACACGGCAAATAAGCTCCGCTGCGTTCTGCCCAAGCTCTTCTCCTGACCCGTCCACACTGTCATACTGCACGAGGCAAAAATTACCCCTAGCGTGTGTATGTGTGTGTGTGTGTTTGTTAGGGAATTAGACTGTAATGTGGCAGAGGTTGATGTGTGTAAAATTGTGAAGAGCTACTTAATATGTAAAATGACAATACTGATAATATAGTCGTACTAGCTGACTGCCAGGACATGTAAGACACCCAGTAACGTTCTCTGTGAAAGCAGGACGTTTATAATGTAGATTTGAAAATAATAAAAATTCTACAGTAAGGAATTGCATTGATTATTGGCTGTAACAAGTCCTGTTCTGATATTTTTTTTTGTAGGTGATTTATAAGTTACTTCTTTCACACAGTAAAATAGTAGTTTTATATTGAAGGAACAGATGTCTGACACGCTGGTACACTCTGTACTCGCGTACATTCCCACACGCAGCACCATTTCTATGCAGTTTCCTTTGCTTCCTGATGGCCATACGTGGCGATGTTTGATGTATGTTTTTATGTTGCCATGGGAACGGTGGCGCCGTTCTCATGACGTGGATATGCCCGATAACGGGGCGGTCCACGATTTTTTTTTTTTTTTTTTTTTTTTTTTTTTTTGGTGGGGGGGGGGGGGGGGGGGGGGTTCTGGGCAACCAGATTATCCCCCTGGGTGCGCCACTGGTCTCAGGGAGGGTTTAGGTATAAGTGGGAGGGGGGAGGGATTTAGATTACCCTGGGAGGGCGGGGGAGAGGTGCAATGTTCATGCAGACATTCCACGGATAGTTAAAGTAGCCCTATGGCACTCGTAAGTGCCATAATGTACCTAAAAATGAGGGTGGGATGGGGGTAAACGGGTGAGTTAGGTGCGGGTCTGTCTGCATGTAACTCACACCAGATCTGTGAATCCGGTCCATACTGTAAACCTCAATATTGGGACTCTAACACATGGTTGCCTACTTTTGCAAATGAATATCAGGGAGATTGTAAGAGCACTATCAAGGTGCTGCACCAAAGGGGTGTGTCCTATAGCGCCAAAGAGGTGTGTCCTATGAATAGCTCCACCCATAGGTGTATCTAGCACTGCCAGGAAAACTATTTTACAATAAAAATGACAGTATTTATTGATTATTTAATTGTCAGTGAATACTTTCATTACTATCTTTATAGAAAAGCTAAAAGTGAGGCTGCAGCTGATTAACAAGATTCTTTCATTACATCTTGGCCTCCATAAAATTGGTCATCTCCATAGACCTCAACGGATGAAATTAGAATCAGGGAGATTACCAAACACTTCAGGGAGTCAGGGAGATCATCCAATCTTCAGGGAGTCTCCCTGATATTCAGGGAGAGTTGGCAACTATGCTCTAACAGTTTAGAGTTAGGACATATAGCAGAAAGCCCTTGAAAGGGGCATATTATATATTTGCAGTTGCGTGTAACTAATTGTTCTGTGTTTTATTTTACAGATAGCATGGCATAGTTAGTTACTTGTTAATGGCAAGAGTGCTGGCGCACTGTATCGTATGGTCAATACTAAAATGCAGTATGGCAGTCACTTGGAACTTGTATACCAGTGAGTAAAACACTGTCAGTATTGAATAGTAGTGACTGGATGTGATTTCTTTTATTGTGGTTACAAGAATACCGCTAGTACTTTATGTCACTCACATGGATGTTGTAATGTATGGTGGTCACTTGAAGGAAATGTTTAATTGTATTTTAACCACCATTTTATTCTTGGTGACTGTATACCTAATTAAGAAGAAGCTGCTTGTTAAGTATGGTCTTTACGAAATGACCTACTGCGCATGCCAGTTAGGTACGTAGATTGCCTCCGTGTAGTGTTTAAAGAAAGCACGGAGTAGTTTTGTAAGAAGGACGCATGCTAATGCCATCTCGGGGAGTGTTTAGTTAGAAGTGGGTGGGGGGAGGGATTTAGATTAGCCGGGGAGGGGGGGAGAGCCATTCTCCATGCGTAGTTTCCTTAAGAAGGAAACTATGCACGGTCAGTTAAGGTAGCCCTATGGCTGACTCTTAAGTGCCATAAGGGGGTAGATCCAGACCTAAATATATTAGTATATTTACGCTAGCCGGTGACATAAAAACACTATTTTGTATGTACTGCGCATGCTCGCAGATGTTACGCCACGTAACTCTGAACATACATACTAGCATCGTATTGGCAAGTGTAAAAAGGCAAAAGTACGTATGGCTGAGGGGAGTGCCTAGGGGAGTGCATAGTAAATACGGATCTGGGCCAAGGTACCTAAACACGGGGGGGGGGGGGCCGGGT
>WWET01003449.1:124596-141052 GCA_011038615.1 Limnodynastes dumerilii
GACTGCTAAATAGACTTCGCACACAACTCACTTCCATCATAGGACCTCCAGATCCAAACTTCCATAATGGAAGGGTTTCCGACAGAATGGATGGATGGAGCAAGTTGTGTCCAGAGTGTGTACAAGGTGAAAGACATCCACACCATCCCTATAGATTATCTATTCAATATTTAGCATTGCTTATCATTTGCAAGATATGATATTGCTTTCTCCACAATTGACATTATAGCTATTACATTAATAAAATTGGTAATTTATATTGTAATCTGTATTTTTTATAATTTAATTGCACCTATAAATCTATATATCTATCTTGCGTGTGTCACTTAGTGTCATGACTTTTAAGTAATAGGACAAAGCCCTGAATTTGGCAAAACTTCAAGTACTTGTTAGAGTTTTTTAGCTTGACATGAATAGTATCAGTATATTTAAAGCTCCCAATCAGAATTTTATGGTTACGGCATTGGTAAGACAATTAGAATGTTGACAATGAAACATAAAGTTGTCTGTTTCAATGCCAAAAAGATAACTATATAGACTCTTAGAAAAAGATAAACGTGCTAGATATAACCCAAAAAGTTGGAATAGATATGGATATTATAAACGGCAAACGGCATAGCGCCCAATCACATACCAGACAGTCAGGCACACCTTAATGAAATAAAGAGACCGACACAATAGCTTGGGTTTAACAAGGGAACATAATGTTTATTTAATTGGGCCAAATTTAAATCAGAATTAACCTATTATTAATTATTAAAGCAACTAATGACTGATAAGCTCAGTCATAGGCTTGGCAACCCCAACTTACCGGGTTGCGTTTGCTATTAGATCGGGACCACCCCCATTTCCACCTCCCCCTCCCTTTCCCCACAGACTCCTCTCCATGCGCCATACCTTATTACTGACCCCTCAACTTTTTAGCTTGACATGAATAGTATCAGTATATTTAAAGCTCCCAATCAGAATTTTATGGTTACGGCACTGGTAAGACAATTAGAATGTTGACAATGAAACATAAAGTTGTCTGTTTCAATGCCAAAAAGATAACTATATAGACTCTTAGAAAAAGATAAACGTGCCGTGCTAGATCCAAAAAGTTGGAATAGATATGGATATTATAAACGGCAAACGGCATAGCGCCCAATCACACACCAGGCAGTCAGGCACACCTTAATGAAATAAAGAGACCGACACCATAGCTTGGGTTTAACAAGGGAACATAACGTTTATTTAATTGGGCCAAATTTAAATCAGAATTAACCTAGTCATTATTATTAAAGCAACCAATGACTGATAAGCTCAGTCATAATTTACTAGGGGGCCCACTAGTGGTTGAGGGGTTTAGCAGTCACACTCACCAAGACAAGAGGTCATCCACCTTGACCTCTGGCGCCCCCGCCCGATCCTCCAGCAAACACTCGACCCGTATGAACGCTCGCAAGGTGATAACCTGAAGGGCCCTACCGCTGAGGCTTGGCACCCCCAACTTACCGGGTTGTGTTTGCTATTAGATCGGGACCACCCCCATTTCCACCTCCCCCTCCCTTTCCCCACAGACTCCTCTCCATGAGCCATACCTTATTACTGACCCCTCAACCGCTACCGCTCAGCCATGTTCCGTCTGTGAAGAAAAAAGGTTAACACAAAAACTGAAACTCTATGGGAGGGAGGGTGGGTGAATCCTCTCGACGAGTGCCCACCCCCTAGTCTGCTATCCTTATTTAAGCCATAACCACCCCCTTTTCCCACTATCCCCTCCCCTATTCCTACCCTAACCACCCACTCTACTAAACTTAACCCCTGTCTGTCTGCTGTGTTCTATGGGCACCTGCCTGCCGTTTATGGCCCTGCGGCCCTATGGGGTCCTTGGTTCTTTATATCAGAGCGCTAAATCCTGGGATCAGTATCTGCCCAACCTGATCTTTAGAGAGGAAAGTTACTCCTGGGCTAAACCATGTGGATTGCAGGGGAGTCATATTTCATCTGTTGCAAACAGTATTAGAGTTGAGAGGTGATGTTTCCTATACCAAGTCTAAATAACAGTGAAATAGTAAAGCTGGTCAGTATCTGTGTGCAGTAAGCAATTCAAAGACATATCCCTGCATGCAAATAATACAATTAACTTGATTCTCACTGCAATCAACATGGTTGTGCCCAGGTGTAACCTTCCTCTCTTAGGGCCATATTCACATATACGTTTTTGCGTTGGGTTGCGTGTGTATTTTTAGGAGCAGATTAACAGCGCATGTGTGGTAACTTTTTCCACGCAAATTATGTAGTATTTACGCACGTAAGTGCTTTAGGCATGGACTTATAGATAGATAGATACGCACAAACGTAAATAAAATATGTAAAATAATATACATAATTTATATGCATATGTAAAATAATATATATAAATACACACATAGGGATAAGGGTGCCCTATGGAGACGTAAGTCACCGAAAAACCCATCCGGGCAAGGGAGTGTCATGGGTGTTGCATTTCTGCGTGCGTGTGTAAAAACCCGCACGTAGTAAATACGGATCTGTGAATCCGGTCCTTAATTATAAGCTCCTTCTTAAGTCTGGATCCAGCCCTTTGAGTGTAATTATTAACTATGGATCCGGCCCTCAGTTATTTCCCTGGTATGTTTGCTTACAGTGGGACAGGAACTGCATCAGAGGGACTGTGAACCCTTTTCTGCCCACATTTATCAGGTGAATATAATACTAAATGTAATGTTTAACCATAGGATGAGTATAGCAGGATGACTTTGATAAATCATTACCTCTGATACCTGCCTGTCTGCATTCCTGTCTATGCACCAGTGTTATGAGCAATGTATTGTATGACAGTAATTATAATGAATTCTTCCTGGTAGACTAAGCATAACTGTATTATTCATCACTAAGTACTATTGTCAAAAAAAATGTGTACATGCCCTTTAGAGCAATGGCACATGAACCTTTCTTTCTTTGGAAGCTAGGAGGTTCCTAAGAAGATCATACTGTTAATGTCAATGCAGCTTGGCTTTAAAATAGACATTTTGATTCTTGTGACATTTTAGCTGTAAGGTGATTACCTTTTACACATGTCCCTTTTCTGCTGGGATATAGAGATTTAGGGCCTCATTTACAAAGGTCGACTTTAGCGGCGACTATGCAATTGCCGCATTCACTAAAGGCAAAGTCCTGGGACTTTTGCCTTGAAAAAAATCGCCATGGTGATTTTTGCACTGTCAAACATAGCAATCATCGCATTTACTAAACGTCGCTTAGTAAAATGTCCTGCGACTTGCTAGAAAAAGTGCCATTTTAAAGCGCCTACTGTGTGTGTCACTTTCATTGAAAGCCACACACACTTTAGCTGAAAAACACGTTAACGTGTTTGACATGTGTTTTTTATATTAAAAATGTGTAGTGCAGCATGCTTCTAACCCTTAGCATGCAGGCGCTGATAGTACTACAAGGCACAGCATGGCCATGTGTTTAATGCCATGCTGTGCCTTGGAGTACTATAAGTGTCAGCATGGCAAGGGTTCTTATGTGTCATAAGAAATGCATTGTTAAAAATAAACAAACATTATGTCCCCCCCACAAAATAAACTTTGCAATACATACTGTCCACTAAAATATGTTGACACCCTTTGAGTATGAAATGCATGTGGCCACTCTTGAAAATGTTCAATCTAAAATGCCCTTTATTCTTGATTGTAATTTATATTTGCCATAATATTGTTCTTAAAATTGCCTGCTACCAAATATGGTTAATTCGTAATATGTCCCTTCATTTATAAGGCATAAATAACCTAATGTGGCACTCTGCTGTTTAAAGTTAAATGTATGCCCTTATACTCCTTCTCCATTGCAAAATTCAATGTCTTGTCCCTTGTAAAATATAAAGAAATGACAGTATTAACTCACCGTTGTCATCTAGCATGGGAGAGTTGATTGGAGATTGTGCACTGTTGCTTCCTCTTCTCCTTCAGGCTGCAACGTCCCGATCCGGCGTTTTCGGAGTTCCATTGCTAATGACCATTCGGTCACTAGAGGTCCCCCTTTTACAGTGTCTATGATGTCTATATATGTCTATGATGTGTTACGTTTACCAAACCCTACCTTAACTTTTCAAAGCGTAAGTACAGACAAACAGAATGGATCGACGTACGGAACGGCCTAACCCGGGCCATACTGTACGATTTAAATGCCTCCCTCTGCCCACAAAGCGTATTTCTGGGTGTCGTATGGTTGATCCGCCCCTTCATTTGTATTTACGCTGAAGTTACGTACGATCAGAGTTACGTTGTGTAATATCTGCCGTGCACATTCAAAGTAAATACAAAAAGGTGATATTATGACAGCGGCTGGCGCAAATACGCACTCGTACGTAGGGAGGGGGCATTCTTATCTTTTCCTGTGATTATGTAAGTTTCCGCAAGCCCTTCTTAACTGTGAATTACTTCTAAGTCTTGAGGAACGCCCATACAGTACATTAGTAGTCCGAGTGCTGCTCATTTGCATTAAGAGTCTTTCCCCTTAAAAACTTAATAAAAATGTAATGTTTAAAAAAAAAAGTCTTGCCCCTATAGCCACGCATGCGGAAGTCAGAACATTCCCAAGCATGAATCATTCCTAAGTAGCCGTTCTTATCTGTGAATCATTCTTACATGGTATCAGTGTGTAGATTTGAGTTCTGGGCATGCTCAGTTTAACTGTTATTAAATATACGCACTTAAATCCTGTTCTTACTTAGTTGTGAATAAGGTTCTTAATGGCAAACTACATAAAAAATGGTGATCATACCTCTGCATGTGAGAGGGGAGCGACAGGGAGACATACGGAAAGCATGCGGGGGGTCTGAATACAGTCCATGGCCACCAGAGTTACACAGTTTTCTTGGCGTGGCCTAGAAAGTGGCATTAGTACTTCTATCTTTCTGCTACTATTTGCTCTTCATATACAACATAGTATCTACACCACTGCCATTTAATAATAAAAAAAAACTTGACGTGGATCCTGACTAGTGGAAGGGGGTGGTTAGCAGTAGGGTCCCACAGATGCCTGGATATCGTGACCCTGCAATTGCGCATCTCTAAACATTTACTGATCATGGATCTAATTGCATTAAGATCGGATCTTGTGGTCTGGTCCATTGTAATTAACCTTTTACAAAATATAATTAGAATTATAAGTATATACAGTCAGTCCAAGTATGTTATTCCTCATTCCGATATGATGGACCGTATTCATAATTAAGTAAGTCTGCAGACTTCCGTACACTACGCATGCGCAGCACCATTATATCCACAGCTGAGCACAGCCGACCAATGCTGCGCTCCGTGAGGTTCAGAACCCCCTACATGTGTCCAACCCCCATGCGTAGGAGATATTTATGGGTGGTGGGAAGAGCCATGTAAATTGTACAGAAAGTACTTGGCTAAGCCCTTACATATGATTCAGTATTCAGCACAGAAGGGTTTCTTAAGGTAGGGTCCCTGCTGGTGGATACACAATCCGCAGGTAGGAAAGCAGGGGGAGTGCCCTGTTCTCCCCATGTGGACTTGTAAATCACCAATTCCGTACGATAGCCTCTGCAGTGAAGGCTACTCTACGGAATTACTGGGTAAGTGTGAATATTGCGAGCCCCTGCTGCGAAGGCTCACATTGCGAATTAGGGACATTCGAAAGCTGTTTTTCGTCTGTCCCTATTTCGAATGCGAGCCCTCTCAGAATGTTTTTTATGAATGGGTGTGTAAGCGATTCGCATACTCACCCATTCATTTTCAGAAGCGCTGCTGCCGGGGACTTAGGGTTAGGCAGCATGGGGGGAGACTTAGGGTTAGGCTGCGGGAGGGACTTAGGGTTAGGCTGTGGGGGGACGACTTAGGGTTAGGCTGCGGGGGGGACATAGGGTTAGGCTGCGGGGTGGGGGACACTTAGAGTTTGGGTTAGGGAGCAGGTTGGGGGAAACTCACCTTTTGGAGCACCGTGTTCGGTGTCGCTATGCCTCATCGAATCATAAGCAATCAATATCCCAGCCAGTTTGGAATGTGTTGGGAGTGATCAGCCCTTTCGAAACAGGGCTCAAAACGGGGACCCACACTCAGTGTGAAGACGGTCCGATGTGTCCCCACAAAATTCTAGAAGTCTGCAAACCAATGGTGTCATGTCTCAATTCTAAAGCATGTCCTATCCACATGAGTGACATTAAATCTCATTGTTTACATGACTGCAGACATTGATAATTGCTTTATTTACTGTAAACTGTCATTTTTTTTGGTAACCTGTATTTAATAAAATAAAAAACATGAAAAGGAAAACAAACTGAATATAAGCATACGCCCTGTTGTGTTTTCTATGTGAGATTTTGTGAAAATACAATATGTTGCTCGAGTATTTTGTAATAGTGTGGGGTTTGCCTGGCAATGGTCATAGGTAGTTTAGAGATTGTACAGAATGAATATTTGTCAAAGTTTAAAGTCTACAACATAGTCATTAACAACGTGGGATTTCCTGTCATAACTCTTTTGTACCTTTCTAAGTCAGCATGTCATGTAGCTCAGCTTTATTGCACCTGTTATGCATGTATGAGCATAGCTGAAACGTGTAGAATTCCTTTGAAACCCTGCATTCTCTATATGAATACTCTTAAATATAACAAGATGACTTTATGGCAATAATTTTAAGACAGCTTCTGGCTTTATAAAATAAAACCTAAGACACGGAAAATCTTTATTCCTTGCACTGTTTTATACACTCTAATAACACAAGACAGTAAGCCTATAAAGCTTTGCACTTTTTTTCTCCTTTTGAATTAAATTTGGAAAGAACAACGCTCTAATATCATGTAGTGTATTTCATATATAAGCGTTTCTGGGCAAATTCCCATGTCTTATGTTATCTTCTATATAATATAAAACTTAATTCATTTTTTTTATATTTCTTATGTTTTAGGCCATGTGTATTTGAAGTATTCTGTATAAAATTTGAAAGGACAACTAAACACCCCCCAGAAATGTGAAACAACTTAACTGCAACATTTAAGCTTGTTTACATGCGCTTATGAATAGGAATGTTTTAATCTTCCTATATGTTTTAATGTTTTATGTTTTAATCTTTAGACCGTGTTTACGCAATCTACATACAGAAATTATTCGTACATAACATAAATAAGCTGCTACGCATGTCTAGTAGCTCAATTCCTAAAACAACGTACGTAAGACCAAAACTACGTAACTGTGAATCCGGACTGTAATGTCAATGCTTTAAATCTGCATTTATAGTGTTTATTTATATATGATAAATCTAAATATAAACCTAGAAATGTTCTATATTACATATATAATCCTTTACCTATTAAACAATCTTTTACAATGCACATACACATTCCAGTGCCTTTATACAACAAAAGAAGAAAGAAAAGGTAATTTAATACTAGTTCCATCCAGATTAGGGCACGCCCTTAGTTATGTTACACACATTTAGTCATACCCAAAACACTTTGATCACTTTCTGCTCTGTCTACAATTTACCTGCTTTGCAAGCTTGATTGACTCTGTGTAGCATATATCAGTGAATAACTATAATGTAATATACATATGCAATTGCGGAATAGGGTTTCATTGATAAATGACAGTACTTGTCTATTCATGAGCATACAGTGTAAGTGATTTACTCGCTTGTAGACACCAATTCCAGAACATGTGAAAGAAGGTTTAATAGAAAGCAGATCAATCAACTAATCTAATTTGTATGGATAAATAATAGATTTATAGATAGATAATGGACTTATAGATAGATATGAGCCAAAAAGTTATTTTTATGTCAACTTTATTTCCAGAATAAGAGGAGGTCCTCCATGGCTACTAATAAGTTGGCGGTAATGAGGACCGCTGAATTCCCCCACAAGCAAAGCAATTTCTATGTGTCTTATTTATGGCTGTGATTAGTGATGCAAACGTTATGCGCTTTCTCAACCTCATCACAGAAGAATTTGACCTTTTTATCTTAGTTTTTTATGCGTTGAACACATATTACCTGTAACAGGAATTCAAAAAAAGTGCAGGGAGAGAGGGAAAGAGTTATAGTTTCCATTTTTCACATATTTATACATATTTATTTATAGTTTTAATTAATTAAGGTTATTGTGCTAACTAGATCTAACTCTTTATTTCCAATTCATATTAGTCTTCTCAAAAAAATTAGCTAACATCTACACACATCTATTGAGAGAGAGAGAGAGAGAGATAGAGAGAGAGACAGAGAGACAGAGAGAGAGAGAGAGAGACAGAGAGAGAGAGAGAGAGACAGAGAGAGAGACAGAGAGAGAGAGACAGAGACAGAGAGAGAGACAGAGACAGAGAGACAGAGAGAGAGAGAGAGAGAGAGAGAGAGAGAGAGAGAGAGAGAGAGAGATTCCATGCCAAACAAAGTTTCTTGTTTTATAGGACCGTATTCACACTTAGGATAGAAATTGTGCACTTGGCTAAAAATACACATTGCTATTACACAAGTGCGATTCAAGGATAACAGCGGCTGCATCTAACCACACCCACACACTTGTTTGTATTTTCACGTGTGTAAGTATGCCGTATGTAGAAATAAGAAAGTACCTAGGATATGGGCATTGAATCGTGCGTGAATTTGGGGACTTATTTTTAGTAGAGATTCAGACAAACATTTAGAAACACAGAGATTTCTGTTTTTTTGTTTTTTTATCAAATTTTTTTTTTTGAAAAATAAAAAAAATGTTTTTTTACAGTCAACAATAAACATGCATTTGTACAGACCAGCTTTACAGACAATATAGCTTTCCATAATATTTAGACATATTCAAGGAGTTACATAGAATAAGTTATAACTATTACCAGACACACGCTAGCAAAGACAGAGCTATCACCCTGGAGTGGAGAGCAAGCTTGACATCAATATTCTAACACTTACAAGAGATTGTAATAATCGTAGAGCACGAGCATGATCTAGAAATGTTTACATGTAAGCAATATTTGATACTTATTACAAATCAGGGGGTATCAGGAGGAAGAATCACATAATACACAGACTCAACCCAAGCATCCCAAATCTTATTGAATTTTTGTGGGCAGCCTTTACTAGTGAACATAAATTTTTCATGAGCCAATGAGGCATTTACCAGAGATTAAGAAAAGGGGGAGAGATAAAGGGGAGGAGGAGGGGGCCCACCCCAATCAATGAAAATATATTAAATGACAAGACATCTGGGTGCAGCATACAATTGTAAAAAAAAAATGTGTAACTAGGAAAAAGGGGAGATAGTACCTACTAGGAGAACTAAATCACTTGTGGTATAAAGAATTGTAGAAAAAAACAAAGACATCTATGAGAGGAGCACCAACAAATACACCGAATATGTTGAAGAAGAGGTAACAAACTCACCCTAATCTGTACAAGGAATCTGGCCCTAATACAAAACTAATGATCGCAAGATCATGCTTCTCCCTTCTGGGTCCGTATCTGGCCCTCCCTTGAATAACCCTCACAACAAAAGATTCCTCTGGATAACAAAGTACAAACACTGGTGTATATGGTTCTCCGATTTGTGCTGACGGATGTCCGTTCGGTAATCAGTAGCTAAAGCTTGCAGTAGAATAATGAGTAGTTGCGGTCACGTCCAGATTCGGTCAGGCTGAATGCTAGGAAATACCTAATGCGCGTTTCGCCTTCCGCTTGCCTTTCTCAAAGGTACTTGGGTAAGCGCAAAGGTTCTGGTTTAAATACCTCCGATGACCAATCCTAGTGAACTACCTATTAAAATAGAAACTGACGTAAGTATCAAAGGAAAACATATAAAAACATCTTTCACAAAGCAATATATATGCAAGACCTGTATAGGAAATCAACCATCGATGAAGAAACATCTAATCATTTGAAGAAGACAAGAAAAAATAAATACTCAAAATGAGTTATATTATAGCGGTGTCAAGGACTAATGGATAGATTGTTAAAGAGACAGACACCTATATTAGCATGCTTCCAATGAATAACATTATTGTGAACTAAATATAGTTCCAAGGTGCAAGTAGATATTTAAATACACACTTCATAAGAAAAGCAATATTTATTGTATGAAATCAACCATCGATAAAGAAATATCTATTTACTTGAAAAGTCAAGAAAAATAAATACTCTAAATGAGTTACATTGTGGTGGCGTCCAGGGATAACAGATAGATTGTTTAAAAAGACAGATACCTATATTGAAATAATTCTAACAAGAACATCATTATGGACTGAATGCAGTTCCAAAGTACAAATAAATATTTAAATGCACTTTTTAGCAGAAAGATATTAATTGTAGGCTCAAATCTTCACTAGAGTAGGTATGGATGCTAAAGTACAATACTTCGAAAGGAAAAACATTATTGAAAACTGTATGCAGTTCCAAGGTACATATATATTCCTAAATTTAAATAAATAGAACATAGGAAACATTTTCATTAAGACTTATTGGTGCAATACAATTAAGCAAGTATCCATCTGGCTTCTTTACATAATAGATGCTGGTTCAAGTCGCCGCCTCTCATGGTTGGAGTGACCTTTTCAAGAACAAACACCCTTAATCCCGCAGGATTAGCATTATGTTTTTTTAAAAAGTGCTTTGCAACTGGTGTCAAAATTTTGCATTTAGTAATATCAGTAGCACCATTCCCGATTGATCTTAAATGTTCCATGATCCGTTGTTTAAGGGGTCTTATAGTTTTTCCCACATACCTCTTATTGCATTTACACACCAAACAATAGATCACCAATTTTGTGTTATAGTTCGCATAGTGAGCAAACGTATGAGTTTTGTGAAATCTATCTTCAATGTGGGTTTCTTTAGAAATAAAAGGACATATTGTACATGAACCACATGAAAACGATCCTCCATATTTGTTCCTCCCTTTGAGTCATGACACAAAAATACTTTTTACTAGGTCATCTTTCAAATTTCTTGAACGACGCCAACTTACAGGTACATTACCATATCTGCAAATATGGGGTCTGATTTCAGAATTGGTAGGTGTCTATTCAAGATTTGTTGGATCTGCCTTGATTGTCCGCAATATGTGGTAATTATACGTATCTTTGAATCCTGTTTCTGTTTTCTTTTAGGATGAATGAGTGTTTCCCTTCTTGTTTTCAGAGCATTATGACACGCTGCAATTAAAGCTTGCCATGTTTAAGTAATCTATTCTGCAGTTCTTTTGCTCTCAACTTTAAATCTTGAGACCGACGAACAATTTCGCCGTACTCTAAGATATTCCCCTTTGGGGATATTCCTAATGACATTTGTATGGTGAGCACTGGAACTATGCAAGAAATTATTAGTCGCGGTGTTCTTATGGTACAAATCCGTAATTAGTTACCCCGATGAATCAATGGACACTGTAACGTCCAATAAATTCACTTGGACTTGACTGTGTGTTTTAAGTATGTTATAATAAAGATTTTGTGTTTTAACTGTCCTCAGCTGACTTTGCCTTACTGAAGGTGTGCGCGTTTCAACACTTGTTTGTACCACAAGTGATTTAGTTAAACACAGATTGCTGTTTTACTTTAAAAAATGTATTATCTAGCATGCCTGTGTATTTTTTGTACTATAAATTCATTCTTTGAAGAAGTGAAAATAGGAAAAAAAAATGTAAGAAGAGATACATGCTGGGCATGATTGTTTTTACAGTTTTCAATAAAATGTTTTTTTATAAAACAAAAAACATTCTTACAATTGTAGCATAGATTACCAAACAACAGAAATTATGCATACTTGTATAAATAAATCAAACATTAAAAAAAATAAAAAATTATTATTTCTATATTGAAATTAAACACAAATAAGTGAAACAGTAGGCTACCTTGACACTGTAGAAAGTCCTTTATGAAATAGCTAAAAACCTTATCTTCAAATAGGTGAGCCTTATGTGTGTTAACTAAACACACATGTGCATTGATTAAAATTACGCAGCAGCTGATGGCTGTGTGCAGTGTGTATGGACGCATGAACTTTCATATGGTACGACAGGCTATGGTACCATATGGTAGTCTAGGGCTACCATATCTTTTCCTGCGTGTATATTCTTCTAGGCAAGGCACTCCTGCTTGTGAATCAGTTGTAACTTTTTTTGCGCGCCCATACTGTACATTAGTAGCCCGTGTGCGGGACTTGTCCTGTGCCGATGTGTGCATCAGTCCTAAGTCTGACCTCTGTGTGAGAATCAGTCGGCTATGGTTATGTGCGTATATTTGGGTTCTGGGTATGCGCAGTTTTTAAAATCATAAAAACATGCACATAGATTCCACACTTACTTAAGTGTGAATGAGGTCCTTAGACTGTTGGTGTGGCCTAATTCATAGTGACATTTGAAGTGACTCTGTCTATCCCAGGTGATGGATGTGTCAACATTTCAGACGTCAAACCACAAAGATCCTGATTAATCCCTAAAAGCGGGTAAAAACACAACAATTCTTATACATTTTATTACCATGATACATTAGTTTATGAATGCTTCATGTGATACAGGGAAATAAAGAGAATAAGAAAAGAATTTGTGAAAAAATATTTAACAATTTAATAGAAAACAAGCATTAAAAACATGTAAAAATAAAGGAGAGGGTGAATAAGGAATCGGTGAACGTCAAAAAATCTAAAAACCATTAAAAAGTCAAAAATATATAACAGAGCTAGAGCCATTTGAACCTTGGAATCCTGGGACGTTCATCTGATGTTGTCTCAGGATGGAGAGTGTGAAACCAGCTTGGTAATGAAAGTGATCCGGGGAGTCTCTCAATGGCCCGGATTCACACCCCTGGACGTATTGCACATACGTCCGTAATTTTACGTAATCTACTATTTTATATAATCTACGTATCGTTTTGTTACATAGAATGCTTATATGTGGTCTTAAAGGCTGCATATACACAATCTATGTAACAAAGCAATACGTAGATTACGTAAAATAGTTAGTACGCATGCGTAGTAGCTATTATCGGTAATATATGGACGTATGTGCAATACGTTCAGGGGGGGGGGTGAATCCGGGCCAATCACTGCTGATTTGTTTCAAGGCAAGGATCTTAGTAGTTTCTCGTGTTTTCTCACAGTGGTTACAGCAGCTGATACTTCCCCATTTAGTTGCCCTTTACTTCCAGCAGCCATTTTAGCTTAAAGGGATGCATTGCTTGTCTTTTCTCTGTAAAACCTTTCATACATACTTTGAATATTTCCACAGTCAGAGGTACCATGAGGAGCAGTGGAGCCTATTTAGAGTTGGAAAATAAGAGAGGAAAAAAAACACTTAGGCAAAGCCATGCTGATTTCAGGGGGAGTCATAGTAATTTTATGCTATGCATGCTGGGAGAATACTTTGTTTTTCCTTATTGCACACAGATACTGACCAGCATCACTTTTAAAGAACCAAGGCCCCATAGTGCTGCAGGGATATATAATGGTAGGTAGGGGATCATCAGACATCAGGAGAGGGTTAAGTAAGTAAACTTTGTTTAATTGTTTAGAGTGTAGGATAGACAGATGTTAGTGGTTAGGGGGCTGGAGGTGGGCTTACTTAGGTTACTTAAAGGTGGGTTGACGGAGTTTAGAGCCTCTTCTCATCAGATCCTCCCTCCCTCCATCCCTTAGATTAGTTAAGTTTATATATGTACATTTATCTGCTTTAACTTTTCCTTTTCAAGTGGTGCATGGTGTGGCGGTAGAAGTGGGGGGTCAGCAATATTGGGGGTTATGGCGCATGGGGGAATATTGGGGGGACCGGTCTGGAAACAAACACAACCCAGGATCGTTGCGAGGACATCATGCTCTATCGGTTGGGTCTTGTAGGAACTAACACCTTCCAGGGGCTGGGGTGGGCAGTTTGAACTGGGAAAATAAACAGTGTTCTTACTGGAAGACTGGTCTAAAGGGGGCCCCATGGTCAATAGACCTTTGATCTTTGGGGGTATCATTTCCGGTTGGGGTGGGAGACTGAACCCAGCACCTGCTATTGGGCCACCTCTCCACTAGTACTTGACAAAATCCATATAGTCATTCATTCTTAATTGGCCCCAATTCAATAAAACCATGTACCCTTTTAAATCCCACTTATGGTGTCTGAGTATATATTTGCAATGTGTGTGTATGTCTGATGGTGTGTGGTGAGCTCTCTGCCATTTACCGTTTAACACTGTTATTTAGACTTGGGCTGGAAAGCATCACTTCTCAATTATTATAGTGTTAGTAACAAGTGAAATTTGACTCCCTTGAAATCAACATGGTTTTGCCCAGGTGTAACTTTCCTCTCTTATCATCAAACTCTGAATCAGGACCAGTGACTCTGATTCACACTTAAGAGTAAGTTACACATGCATAGTAGGTCACAGCTTCTTAAGTGTGAATCAGGGCCAGTATGTTTAAGCATAGGGAGAGGAAAAATATCTTTTAAATTGAAATTTGTGATTACAGTGTAATGTTTTCAGACTACAGTGATGAAAATCCATTAACTACTATGTAGCGTTGTTACCTGAACAGGAACCGATATTCAACCTGGAACCCTTGCTCACAAGAGAGTAGCTAGGTGCTTATTCAAACAGGTATACAGACTGGAACCTTAACCTACAAGATAGAGGGCTGGAACACACACACAACATATTGATGATAATAATGCTCATGAGTATGGGCCAGATAAACACAGGTAACCACAGGTGTGGAACAGGTAGCAGACAGGAGCTTCCAAGAGACACCTGACCAACTGCAGGATGGAACACAAAGAAGGACAACAAGTATCAGGAGGAGGAAGAATTAGCGAGTAGAACTGGAGATGGAACACAGCACACCGCAGACAGGAGAGCGGAGTCTGATCAGCTGACTCGCGCTCACATATGCACTGATAGATGAAACATAGTGGAGATAAATACTGGAGAGCACTCACGGGGTAGAGACACAAGGAGAGATGATAAGCACCAAGAGTACACAACAACAGAGGAAGCCTGGAACTGCTTGCTGCGAGATGGTAAACACAGCGGCACACACACAGAGAAGAGCTGATGGAATCGCTCCAAACACCAGATACAGACAGTGAGAGATGGTAAACTCACACATCACTCAGCAGAGGGAAATGCGCTGAACCGGCCCGAGACCTCTGCTGCCAGCCTGAGTAGCAAACTACTCACGCCGCACACAACGGGGCAGACAACGGAAACATAGAGGGCAGAGAGCACAATGAGAATACGATCAGAACAGCAGGCAAATGCAGGAAAGCAGGCGCTATAGCTGACAATGAGGCTTCCTAGGCTCATGCTATTTAAAGACCACTCTTGCAATCATCTGCAGAGATCACGCACACTTCAATTGATTATCCAGCAGCTGAGGGAAACCAGGCACATAGAACCCAGACAGGGAAACTTCACACGCTGCTTTGTTTGCCTCTGCAGCATGTAACAGTGTTTTGTAAAATCTCTGCAAAGTCGCCCAAAATTTGTGCTAATAAAAAGAGGTGGGTGTGAGTGTTTATTTTGTTTAAATCAAAACCCACTTAGAAAAAAAACAACTTTAATACTTTATAAAAAAAAATAAAAAACATTTATTTATTAATAACAAAATATAATCTTAAAAAATTAATACCTTGTGCAGCATGCTCTGAACCCTTAGCTTCCGCATATAGTGCTAGAAGGTACAGCATGCTCATGTTTTGCAGGGCATGCTGTGCCTTATGGTATTATCAGCGGCAGCATGTAAAGGGTTAAGGGAATGCCATTGTCCCCCGATCCTCATTGTAAAGAATAAACAGTGCCCCATTATGAACTAAATAATAAAATGTGTCTCTCTCCTTATTGAAATTAATAAATTTCCTCTGTGGATTAAATACCATAGACAATGCTATCCTTGCATAAATTGAATGTCCAAATGCTTTTTTTCTATAGTAATTATTTTTGACTAAATAAATAACTTTAAATCAATAAAATATTGCTAATACTCAGTGTTCTGATGTCATCTGTGTTTCCAGACAGCGTTCGGGACGCCAGTGCCTCTTTCTCACCTTGCAGTGCTGCGCAAGGTGCTCTCCTCTCTTCGGTGTCCCTCCGGCTAATGACTCCTGTCACTTATGGGCCCCTATTTATAACCTCTTACAGGAGTTCCATAGGAGTCCATAAATGATAGGAGGGAAACCCAAATTGCTGTAAAATCGTTGCGATGGCTGGAGAATTATAATCGCAGCTAAAATTGCCCCTTAGTAAATCTGGCCCATGGTGGGAGGTAACAAGAAAACACAGACTGAGCAAATATATGAAATGTGTGCATGTTAGATATAAATGGAAAAGGTGCAGCCAATGACTTAACTATGACCACTGTGTAAATACAAGGAACAAAAACAGGTACCGAGCTCCAGACCTGTTTTGTTCCTTGTATTTACACAGTGGTTATATTTTGTCCTTGGCAGTACCTTTTCCATATATATATATAT
>WWET01003450.1:0-12523 GCA_011038615.1 Limnodynastes dumerilii
CGCTATGAACCTAATTGAATCTGGCCCTATATGACTTGCAACAATGCTGTTACAATCAGCCATAGTTTAAGAAACATAGGGCAAAATTTACTATTATTAATGCAGAGAGCACTAATCAAGGAACCCAGACTCACTGCCCCGTGCAGCGAGCCTGGACATGTCGATGGACATAATTACGATACTTACTCCTCTGATGAGGTCCCAAGATGGTCTGCGGGACTTTTGCCGGAGAAGTTCGGCTTGCGCAGTAGCTATCTTTTGGGACCAAAATTCAGATTGACTACGCATGGGCCGGGACTTAACTTCAGGGTGAGAGACACAGAGCGTCAGACAGATCAGTTTAATTTGCCCTTTCCTTTTTTCTTTTCTTCTTTTTTTTCCCTTTTTTGCCCACTGGACTAGGGGGGTATACGAAAGACCGTACTGAGATGGCCTTATATATAATATCGGTGTGGATTGTTAAAATCCCGACTGACATTAAGTAAATAGAGCGATCTGCTGGCCCTGATAAAGCTATAAAACTTTTTCATATTTACTGGAAATCATGGCGATCACAGCTTTTTAAATATGAAAAAGTTTGTTTTCACATAATGACCGTTTTCACATGAAAACAGTCTTTATCTCATGAAAGCAAACTGATCAACGTTTTGTAAATAGAGCCCAGAGATTTTTTTTTTATTTTGTATTTTTGACACCTATAGGGGTTTGTGGACACAGAGAGCAATTTTCTGATTTGTGTGTAATTACGTGTAGAAAACTGCCCACTGCCTGCAGATGATATCACAGTGATGAGAACTGCTAATGAAACAGCTCCTGTGCCGAAGGAAACAAGTTTAATGAGTTACTCTGAATGTGTGACATGGAAACTGCAAAGTCACATTACCCGATGTATTACTCATACTCACAAAGCAGATATTTGGGAGAAGTCCTCACTTTTAAACAAAGACATAGGGGCAGATCCAGAACAACGCTTGTGAGCGAATTTACGCATAGCGGACACATAAAATCGCGTTTTGGTAAGAACTGCGCATGCGCACCATAGAAAATACGCTCCGTAACGTAGCATAAATGTGAACGTATGGGCCATTTACGTATATAACAAAAAAAGAAAAAAGAAATATGCTTCTGGACTGCAGCAACTTGATTAATGGAAGCCTAGGGCTAGATTTACTAAACTGTGGAAAAGGAAAAGTGGAAATAGAATCTGACAGATTGGCTGTGGTAACATTTCCACTTTTCTTTTTTTGCAGTTTACTAAATCTTACCCCTGGTTGTGTCAGATTCTGTTGGGTGTGTTCTAGCTTGTAACACTTGTGTATGATTCTGCTAGTATGGTATTGTTTATATGTATCTCTTTCACTAGATATATTGTTTAATCTTATTACCAGGATTAAATATAATGTACAATAGGCACCCCACAATAGTTGCCCAGTGAGGGATGCCATTGCCGCGACAAAAATACCATTTTCAATATACAGATAGCTTTAAGCTCATTTTCGGCTGTCCCCGTCTCGAAAATTTTACTGTTTAGAAACTTTACCAATGAATGGATAAGAATGCCAAATGTATATTTTGGTATACTTACACTGGGCCGTATTCAGAGATCCATGTTTAGATCGGTCTGCAAGTATACGCATGGACGGAGCAAGGAACACCCACCAAAACCTCAGTCACTCCTCTTGCTAATCCGTACTCTTGGAAACTTACACCTCCATAGACCAGCTGTAACTTTCCGTGTGGAGTTCCGTGCATATATGTCCTGCGTCCATGCGTATCTTGTTAATCGCGCCCACTATTTTAAATTTAAATGCCTCCCCCCGCCCATTTTTATTTAAATTCTCATGTGCGTATTTTTCCGTCACATATCCGGACGGATGTATCCACGTGCGATTCACAGGTCCGTCCGTAAGGCACTTCCACGCGTATCATCAACGTCAATTGCGTAAATAAAGTTTCTACGCATGCGCAGTTGAAACATACCTAAAAATACGCACGGAACTGGCCAGTAATACGGATCTCTGAATATGGGAATTTTTAGGGTTAGGCTGCGGGGAGGGGAGTCTTAGGGTCAGGCTGTGGGGAAGGGATTCTTAGGGTTAGGTTGCGGGGAGGGGAGTCTTAGGGTCAGGCTCTGGGTAGGGGGATTCTTAGGGTTAGGCTGCAGGGAGGGGAGTCTTAGGGTCAGGCTGTGGGGAAGGGATTCTTAGGGTTAGACTACAGGGAAGGGAGTGTTAGGGTCTAGCTGCAGAGGAGTCTTAGGGACAGGCTGCGGGGAAGGGAGTCTTACGGTCAGGCTATGAGGAAGGGAGAGTTAGGGTTAGGGTAATGGAAGGAGAGGGTTAGGGTTAGAGTAATTGAAGGGATTAGGGTGAAAATTTGGATAAAAGATGGGGTAAGATAAATGCTTAACTTTTGCCGCTGCAGATTTGTTCTTGGCAGGACAAGAGTAATCGATACCAGAGCCAATTCGAAATTTGCTGGTATAAAACATTCTCGCCGCCTACCCTTGGCCAGTGACCCAACAAAATTTATACCACTCCTGATTGCGACCATTTTATTATCCTTCTGTCCAAGAGATATTTTATTGTGTCTCATATAGTGGGCCTAAAATGACTCCTATTTGTCCTGTTCTCCTGCGTGCAGGAGTGTGGATCAGAAATTCTGTACATTGATCTCAGTTGCAGAGGCTTTGTATGGAATTTCCTTTTAAATCTGTATCAGACTGAAAGACATAAGTGCTTTAAGTGTTTTATATGTAGCTCACTAAAATGCTACTGTTAGCTTGTGGATTAAGACATGCAGGCCCTAGGCAATAACTGTTACATTTGTAGATAATGAATGATAGTGAACTTCACAGCATCATTATTCAACAAGTGCAAGCAGTCTCAGGAGGTAGCGATGGAATGCAGATCATTTTCTAATGGGAGGCCTACTGGGTTTACACACATTCACTGGTGGTATCAGTACAGTTTTACATTTTCCTTGTTTGCTCAGTCACAGATTTATAGTGTTGTCGATCCTGTTATCATTTATTATGAAATTATTAATACTTACAATTATTTTATGTGTAATAATCACAGTAATACTTTCTTTAAATAAAGTTTCTTCATTTACCGTACTTTTACAACTTATTTAATTTAAGATAGCTCTGTACTTGAGAGGCTACTCTGCAAGTTCAAACTAATAAATGTATAATAAAAGTACATAAACAAACCTTAACAAAACTTTACAATTAAAAAATATCTAATGATATTTTATATTTTTTGCTCATTTTGTGGAACATACCTGTATACCACTGTGTAAAACATAGCTTATAAGCACTTAGAGGGTGATTCAAACTCATACACAAAAATAAACATATCCTACATTTTATAATAATCCCACTACACTGTTAGGGATAGTGTAAATGGTAGTTATGCTTTGTGTGAGAGATTTATTGACAATGCAAATGTAATAATAGTATAGTCATGAATTAAATTAGCTTTTTCAAAACCTACATGTAGTATATTGTATAAGCAGCATTCCCCTGGTTGTGGTAAGCTAACCCCAACATTCTGAATGGCAACTGTTAACCTGCTGGCAATATACATACTGATAGGGTTAATGTATCAGCATTCTCTTATCAGACAGGGTCGTTAACTGTCAGATAAAATATTGCTGGCATATCATGTGATGGGCATAACAATAATCCTAACCTTACCCTAGTTACTAATTACCAACCTTCGATGCAGGTCCAGCGGCAGTCATGAGAAAAGAAGATGTGGCAGGAGAAAAACAGAGAAGACTAAAGACTAAAGGTGAGAGAGAGCAGGGCAGCTGAAAGGACAGAGCATAAGAGCCAACTGCTTAGAGGACGAGAAAAGAGAGTGGACAGAAGAAAGCCAAAAGCAGCGGTGACAGAGTGGACAGATTGAGGAGAGAGTCAAGAGTAAGGTAAAAGTAAGGAGAGGAGGTGAGAGTTGAGCAAATATTTAGCTCTAAACTCTTTGAACTTATTTTAACATTATGATTTGAATTTCACTCGGTTGCATGAGCACATCCTAAAGCTGGCGATAAACTAGGCAGATTATTGGTCCCAGCAGGAAGTGGCCTGATAAGCGAGATTGATTTTGTACTAAGGGAATGTCCCATTATCAGCACCACTCACCTCTCCTGCTGGGGCCATTAGCACTGGATGAAGAGGGAGAGGCTGCAGAGATTGACAGGAAGCCCATGCAGCTGCATAGGTGTCCTGTCAATCTCTGCACTGATTGACTGGGACTCCTATCAATCTGGTTGGAGGCTTGTGCAGGTAGATGATTAACCGACTGCAGAATCTCCGGTCATTATTGTGTGGCCCCTCTATCACATGACCAAAGTTTCCCCATATGTGTCACTCCATAATTAGTAATTACTGGCAAGTATAACAGTAATATAGTAATCTCTTGTAGAAAGCACACCTTTCATTACTTTATCACTGTTGGACTTGCCAATAATAATGGAGCCAGATAGATAGGTAAACTCCGGCCTGGTTGCGGAGGTACAGATCCATTAACTGGATAATGGCCACACACTAGGCGATATCGGTAGCTTGGGTCTGATAATTGTAAAACATACCATAAGACGAAATTATCGGAACCAAATGTTTTATTGACGTTAGGGGAAAAAAAATCCTTGTAATATATAGTAGAGATTTTTGGTCCGATCACCCATTAATGGATGTTCAGACAAATAATCACTATAGTGTAGCTTTCCTGTACATTTACTATATTCCTCCACCCTCCACCCTTTCCCTCCCAATAAAACCCCCGTCCAAGCAGTCAATGCTGTAACTTGCGTTCGGTCCTGGATTGCCGTAATTGCATTCACATTTGTTCTGGTCATGTGCTGAATGCCATAATACACTATGCCACATTAGAGTTTGGTTCAAGTCTGGTATATTATACTATAGTATATAGTAAACTATATCAGGTACTGTTGATAGAGCCTGTTACCTGTTTAAGAAGGTGGCCTATATAGATTAAAGTGACTGTGTACTGTTTACATATACTATTTTTAATTACATTTACCTATATATGTAATATAGTATTACTATATTTTTAATAGTAATACCCTGATTTAATAAATTATTGTTGTTTTTTTGCTGCTTTATGGTGTAAATAAGGCACAAACCAAAGTGGGTTAAACACCTTGGGGCAGATCCTGAACTACGCATTTCTGCGAATTTACGTGTGGCAGACACGTAAAATCGCAGATTTGTACGCACTGCGCATGTGCACTGCAGAAAATACGCACATTCACGTAGCGTATTTTCAAACGTATGGAGAATTCACGTATTGCTAACGTAAATACTTACGTGCGGGCGTGCCAAATTTACGTTAGAGACCAATACGTGCGTTTTACGTAAAGTAGGCGGGGGGTGGTATTTAAAGTGTACAGTATGGGCGTGCTAAGCTGCGTACGTTCGCGTAGTCTGTACGCCCGTTAGCGGACGTATTCTGTTACGTCAGGAAAAGTTAAGGTAGGGTTTGGGTCGCGTAATTGGAGAAAATATGTCCGTGCAAGGGGTGTGCCGTGGGGAGTGTATTGACCTTACGTGTACGAAAATACGCACCGCTAAAATACGTACGCACACACGTTGTTCTGGATCTACCCCCTTGTTTGTCTGCAGGAGAACCCAATTGACCTCTTTGTTGTAGATGTTCAGGCAGCGAGCCAGCAGAGCACCACCAATACATTGTAAAAACAGTTAGCTCCTAGTGCTGGAGAAAAGGGGATTCATTTACAGTAACTATATGAGCGTTTAACCAATATTTCTTTACAATAATCCAAGCGGAGCATGATCAAGCTTCAGCAAATTATGTACAGGATTCAATGTGCGGTTTGCCTGTTCACTATGGGGCTTATCCAGAGTTTGGGAGTACATGGAAAAACAGGTGGCAAATTACTCAGAAAAATAACGCAAACCTGCAGGCCAAGGATGATTTTAATTGTGAAAACAGAATTATAGTTGAGAGGTGAAGATTCCTAACTGTAATTTACAGAGTAAACTAAAAACCATGAAGAATGTGAATTCTATTGGCATAAAGCATTTTCGCTATATGCAGAAATGTTTGAAATAATTGGCACCCTTTAAATTGCAGCATGGTTTTGCACAGGTCTAAACTTGCACCCGTTATGCCCTTGGAAGGTACAAGCGCAGTGATTTTCAGCATAGCGCATATGCACAAGCGTGCACAAAAAAACGGATGCAAGAAGGGTGATTTGACTGTATTGGCTTCTGTGAGCTCGGTGCTGAATGGGGTATTCTCCATTATATTAAAATTAGAAAGCGGACATTTTAGTACTGCTGTGAGTGAATTAGCAGCCATGTTTCCCTGCACTTCCTACTAACATCCTGCACCAGTTCAGGGCTTGTGTAAAGCTGGACATAAACTAGCAAGATGATCTATCACAGCAGGAGTAGGCCCAATAAACTGTACGATATCCAACCAGGGAAAGATCCTGATAGCGGTACCGTACACCTCTCCTGCTGGGACTGATCATCCTGGCAGAACACGCAGGCCCTTGTTCGTTAAGAGAGCTGATTGGTTCTGCTTAATATATCTTTAGGCATGCCAAAAGATCAAATAATTGTACCAGAGCGTTTCAAGTATGAATATTGCCCATCTGAAAATTCCATCATGCCCACACACTACAGCGATTATTGGCCTGATAAATGGATGATCGGACCAATAATTGTTCTAGTGTATGGCCAGTTTAAATGATTGGCAGAGGAGATTTTCATTTAATAATAGCCCCTATTCTTAGTAAAAAAAAAAAGCCCTACACGCCTAAAAATTATAAACTCTTAAATATTAGAACAAACATGTTTTAAAACACGCTTTTATACATTGCACTATACTGACAATTATTATTATTATTGAATTTCAGCACATAGCTGCACATCTTTCAGCCTCTTTGCCTATATACATCCATCTGCACATTTCCAAAGCATAATCATTTGCAGTACTCCCCGCTGGTGACGGAACTCTGGATAAGATGCACACATTTTCAATAGCATCCCTATGGATCCGCTGTGTGAATACTCTGGACGAGGTCCACTCTGTGAATTAGCCCCTACATGAGCAAAGTTTGTTTAATACCACCTTATACTCAACAGTGCTTTAACCTGTACCAGGTATTCAAATATGACTCTTCCATTTTTTATGTCTACACATTGGGCTAGATTTACTAAACTGCGGAAAAGTGAAGATGTTGCCCCTAGCAACCAATGAGATTCTGGCTCTTACTTTTATATTACATACTAGAGAATGTTAGCTAGAATCTGATTGGTTGCTATGGGCAACATCCCCACTTTTCCTTTTCCGTAGTTTAGTAAATCTAGTCCATTGTCTTCTTTGGCTTGTGTTTAGTAATGTTAAAACCACCAATAATAACATTTACAGGCAGAGGCAATGAGGCAGAAAGGTGGTAAACCAGAAGCTGTTGATAGTGGATCAGGTAATTGCTTACAGCAATTATAGGCAAGTCATGCTAATGAAAGTAAATTGGTTGTTATAAGTTAAAGATAATCAGTGTTATATTGACATTACGGGACGGATCCAGAACTACGTCCGTCTTCCATAGACGGACGTAGTTCAATAAACAGTAGCTACTGCGCATGCGTGGTAGCTATTGTACGTAATCTACGTATCGTTTCGATACGTAGATTGCGTATATGCGGTCTATGTAAGACGGACGTAGTTCTGGATCCGGCCCTATGTTAGTAAAAAATACTTAATGCCTGTAATTTGCTACATATTACTTTTTAGTGAAGATCAGCGTGTACACTTACAGTAAATCTCATGCATTTTGCCACTATTATGTCGGATCATAATAGTGGCAATCTTAGTATGATCTTTGGAAGGACTACTTTCAAATTAGAAGCGTACCAGATGTCCATCGGCCAGATTTACTTCGCTGCGGGAAAGGAAAAGGGGAGATATTGCCCTATCGGATTCTAGCTGACATTTTCTAATATGCAATAGGAAAGTGAGAGCTAGAATCTGATTGGTTGCTATGGGCAACATATCCACTTTTCCTTTCCCGCAGCTTAGTAAATCTCGCCCTCAAAGTTTATTTATAAAAGTCTATTGATCGCAGGTGTGATGGAAAAACACTAGTGGCATCAAATCATAACATAGACTGTTCCTCATGCACAGAAATACAAAAGCAATGAACTATTTGCCCATCAGTGATCAGTCAGTCCAGCAGCTGAATCACTTGGAGGAAGCCTACTTTTCTATAGCTTTGAAGGACTATGCACCTCTGTGTGATTTCTCTGAGAGAAAAGGGTTACTTGAAGTTGTAACAATATAAGGACCAGATCAAGACATGGACTTACGAATCGAGACCCCTACCTTAATATTTCTGATTTGTCCTCACTTAACATAGTGATGGATCAGAATCCTGTGTAAAGTGGATGGTCCTTCTCCCGCTAGTGTTCTCCCCTGCCCCGCCAGAATAGTGTAGGAAGCAAAGCACAGAGGCGTAGATCTTGTGACTCTAGATCCGTACATATAGTAGTGTGTGCCCATGTGCAATGGTAAAAAGCAGGCATTTCCTGATCCTAGCAATCAGAAAACACCCCTATATCAGAAGTCAGATCTGGTCCTTTATTTATTTAACTCTTGGATATTCAGAGTGATTACTGAGTGCTGAAAGCAATACTTAGAACCTCTTTAACAGCAGTTCTAAGGGAATGCTGGTACATGCCATTGGCACCAGAGTGGCACCATATGACAAGTAGTCAAATGACAAGGTAGGGAGGTTCAGATAAGAAATATCTTATTATTAACGTTATTACATCCAGTGTAAAGCTGGCCAAACACTAGGAAGGTAATCAATCCCGGGTGGCCCAATAAATGGGACAGTTTTCCCCTGTAGAAAGGTCCTGTTATCAGTACCATACACTCCCCTACTGGGATCGATAATGCGAGATAATGTACAATTTGTGTATAAACCCAAAAATATTTGGTTGTACAAAGTACTAAAATACCAAATGTGGACAAAAGGTAACAGACAATGGGCCAGATCCAGACTTAAGTTCCCTTTAAGTATGATCGCGTTATTATAGTTACGCACTCATAAGTATAATGCACTCTCCCAGGCACTCCCCTGGAACGCACGTAATTTAACTAATTACGAGTTCCAAACCCTACCTTAACTTTTCCTGGTCGTACGTATCTCCTTGTCGTATGTGACTACCTAACCCAACCCCTACTGTACAATTTAAATGCCTCCCTTCTCCCACAATGCTTATTTTCTGGCTTGTGTAGGGATGACACGCCCCTTCATACATAGTTACGAACAAGTTACTTACGATCAGAGTTACCATGAGTAACATCTGCCATGTGCATGCGTAGTACGTACAAACAACCAAATTTACGCATGCAGCATGTGTACACTCGCTGTTACACTTAAGTCTGGATCTACCCCAATGTTCTATACTCACTAACAGCAGCAATACTTTTCAGTGCATAGTAATATTTACTAGTACAGTAATATTTGTGATACTATGATATCTAGTCCACAACTACTGAGAACTGTGACTATTTGTGCCACATGCTGAACTTTTCTATAGCATTATTCACCATTTAAAGGCATATTATACTTAATGTGCAATAAATCTGATTAAAATGCTATTAACACTAGCAGAACATTGCATTTAGTCATCAATTTGTGTGATTCCACAAGTCTGAGACACATTGCTATAGAAACCCTATGCTATAAATTCATTTTATGTGTTCCTTTAACACAGGTCTAATATTGTAGATGGATCAAGTTATTTTAATCCGTACTCTGTAATGATACTTGTACATTTAATTAAGAGAGGAGCATTATAATCTAGATTAGTGTTTACTGCGGCTATGATGCAATTTTTGCAGTTATTGTGTGATTGTCTGCTCATTTAATCAATGTTTGCAAAGGGTTAGACAGAATAAGGGTAAAAAAAAAAAGTAAACATTAAAGGCTGCAAAGTATAAGGGCTTAACCAAGCCATGCTTTACTGACCTACAGAAGATGCCCCTTTCTGCCCTGGCGATGAAAAGGCTTCCAGCTCTGAAGCCTGGATCCTGAGGATCCAGATGCCTTCTAGAAGCCTTATGAGCACACATGCGCACTCCAGAAAGATCCAGACTAAGATACTTTTATCCATCTTTTAAAAGAAAGAATTCAACTCAGTAGCTAAAATACAGGCATATCAGTTCACATCTAGGTAACCTGTAGCCTTTCAATGACCAAGAAACAGATCCTACTGTGAGTTCTGCACTAAAAAATGAGCTATGTAAATAGATGGAGAAATATGTACAGCACAATAACATAGCTAAAGCTACAGATAATAAACTTATAAATATTTCCACATTTGCCCCAATCTGATACTTAAAAAAAAATGGGTGAATAATTGTTTAACCTGCATTTTTTGGGTGTTTCCTAAGGACATAGATTGGACTCTTAGCAAGTCATCCCACCGTGCCACAATTACACTTAGTCCTGAGCAGTTAATTTTCTGGGCATATTGGACTGGATTCACACTTAATAACGTACCTAAGTTAATCGTGTGTGTATCTTGGCGATCTTTTGCGTTTTGAGCATGTGCCATCCAGATGTTACGCATGGAAACCTGTTACCTGATGAGAGCCGTAAGAAGTGCCACTACTCCATAAGTAGAATGTTAAGAAAAGTGGGTGGGGGAGGCATTTAAATAGGGCTGTATGAGCTGGGTTTGCACGTAAGCACGTACTTTTGCAAAAGCCGCACAAATATATGCACGGAGAGTTTAGCTTTATGTAGGCGGAAGTCAGCAAAGATCTGCAAGAAGGAGGGGCGTGTCATGGGAGTGCGCTGGCCACTTAGTTGCATAATTTAGCAAATCCGCACGTACTTATTTTCTTCTTATCTGTGGATCAGGCCCATAATGAGAATCTCTGTTTGGCCATACTCACTACCAGGACTGCAGTACTTCTACCGCATTGTCACTAATGTAAAGTAATGTTTTAGGTGATAAAGGTATGCAGGACGGGGTGGTGTTTTGTGTCCGCCTGCAAACTGTACATTTGCGCCCTTACTAAGTCCACTGCACACTTACTGTAGTGCAGATGGGGTAGCCGCTGTATCTGCCCTCCGGTCCTATTCCAGCATAGCTCCATATATGTAAACATCAGTCACTAGTCTCAGATTTCAATTGCAGATACCAGAGCAACTCTAGTGACTGATATTTACATAGAAGAGAGAGGAAGGGTCGACCCCTCTTCTTCTTGGTGAAAATGGCTGATCCGGTGGCTGTCATTTTCACATAAGAGTAGAGGAAAGGGCACTTTCTTTCATCTATTCCTGTAGCGCAGCACATTGCACCGGCCCTGCGTGTAAGCTTTGCCAAGTCTTGTTGCTAATAATTTATTAGAAGACTATAATCATCATATTAACAATTCAGGCCACATTTTAAGTGTATTCCTAGAAACTCTCTTAAAATGCGAAGATATTGGATAAACTAAAGAAGAAACCTCCTGGACAAAACATATTGCATTTGTTTGATATCTTGGAAGACTAGTCCCCAAAAAATATAAAATTTAAAGTTTAGGAAGTTTCATTAACAGAAAAATTAAGAGAAATGAAATGTGTAGTGAAAACACAAGGGAGAGGTGTGAGTTCTGATGTTACATTGTCAGTGTATAGTTTATGCTGTAAGGTTACTATGGGTTAAGAAATTATTAAATACCATAAAAAAATGTATCTCCTTGGACTCCAAATTTGTCTCTGTTCAAGGAGCTATTTAGCAACTAATGCTGATAGACTGTGGCAGCACCAAGTAGATGAAAAATGTTTTGTGTAGGACTGTGGTGTAGAGGGAATATGGGTCAGATTGTTGGTTATTGTGAGAGGGTGGCATATTATTCATTAAAGACTGAGTATTCTATTGGGCACACTTGTGCAAGGTCCCTAGGGTATTTGGTAAAGAAGGGAAGTGAATAGGCCCAGCATGCTAGACCGGATTATCACCTATGTTTTTTTCATCTTTCGCGTGTAGTTATAAGTGTATAGCGACTATGCATGCGTGGTAGCTATTTTACGCTATCTACATACAATTTAATTGCGTAGATTGCGTACACGCGGTCTTTAGTCTATAGACCTCATGTATGAAACGCCATGGTGTATAGATTGCGTAAAACAGTTACTATGCATGCGCATGCTTATAACTACACGCGGAAGATGAAAGGAACATAGGTGAGAATCCGGTCCACTACACCTGTATCTCTTGCTTTGATATTTATTTTAATTGCTAAGATATTTATTTATTTTATTTAATGAATGTCATATATTTATTTTTAAGTAATCCATAATCCCATCTCTGTGCCCAAATGACTGCCAACACATGTGCCACTTATTTTATTTTTGTAACTATTAAAGCTAAGACCCCAGATGCTGTCATTATTTAAATACTAGCTTGACCTTGCCCTCGGCACCAGATTTCCCATAAGGCGTGTGAGGCAGGCAGGTGTCT
>WWET01003450.1:37335-47510 GCA_011038615.1 Limnodynastes dumerilii
AACTAGAGGGTGGTAGATTCAGAGGAAATGTGCAAAAAAATTACTTCACTGAAAGGGTGATAGATAAGTGGAATAGCCTCCCATCTGAGGTGGTTGAGGATAACACAGTAGAACAGTGTAAACATGCTTGGGATAAATATAAGGATATCCTAAATCTGAAACTAAATTGAAAGTAAATATGGTCTAGGGTCAGTATAGTTTTAAATAAACAAATGGGCAGACTGGATGGGCCATGTGACTCAGCTGCCGTCACTTTCTATGTTTCTATGTAACATGATTTATAGAGAAAAAAGTTTTCTCATTTTGTGACAAATGTTACATCAGGATTTCACTAAAACTACAAAATGGCATGCATAGAAAATTTTTTATTTAAATATATTTACAAAAGCAATAAAATAGGACCCTTTAGGATGCTTTGCTTTAAAATTGTAAACAAATGACTTACAGCACCCAAATATTGTGCTACTCTATTTGGTGCTGATAACTACAGCAGAATAACATTACTGAAGCACTAACATAATTACTTAGCAACCGGTCCTCGCAACTGACACTATTGGGCAAATTAAAGAAAATTGCTCTTTCTCTGCAGGAATCTCTGTGTGCTCCCATTGGAACATATCCCTACGTCCTTTGTTCAGTATGTTAGGCGATGTAACACATTTGCACAATAACCCTGACTGCCATTCCAGCAATTTTTTTGTGAACACCAGCAATTCGGCTGCTAGCACTCCTAGAATGGCCTATTATGGATTGCTCGCATTTATTCAGCAGATAACAAAATATAATTTTATAAGCCTACAGGAGCCACCAGCATTTTTAGTAGCAAAATTATGCTTTTAATCATAAATGTGACAGCAATTTATTCAGTGTTCTGATAAAATGTGTCTGCTCTGATATTTCAGGCTGATGTTGCAGAAGCTTTATAGAGTTTAAATAAATGCAGAATATGTGCTAATCAGAAACACTCTGAACACTGATAGAAATATGTAAGGATTGGAAGTAAACATTCTTTTGAGTTATGCTGGGTACATACTTTCATGATTTCTCTGGTTTCCGACAAAATGGTCTGATCGTCGGAGAAATTGTGAAGAGTGTTCACACTGTCTGTTAATCGGTCTGAGCTTCTGGTCATACTGGGTTACAGTGTCATCCATATTGGTTGTGTAACCTGACCAGTCCTATTATTGATAATTATATAGGCCTGGATACAGACCCTGCATGCTTTCCATACGTGCGGGGGTGTGACATCATGCACGAGAGAGGGGAGTGCGGGCTTTATGGCAGTTATGGAAATTCTATTGTATGGAAGTTCCGCACAATATGACTTACTATCGCAAATTTTTCGCAACATCTGCAGGGCATGTGCTCTCCAATCAATGGGCCGGATCCAGACCAACGTTTTCATTACATTTCAAGGCGTAGCATATTTACGCTAGCGTATTTTCTATGCACTCCCCTAGGCACTCCTCCTACTTGTACGTACTTTTGCTGTTTTACGCTTTCCACACCCTACCTTAACTTTTCAAAGCGTAGCTACTGATGTACGTACAAGCTTCATGTACGTAACTGCCAAAGCACGCCCAAACTGTATGATTTAAATGCCTTACCCCAGCGTAATTACGGGTGTCGTATGGATATTACGCCACTTTGTTCGTAGTTACGCTGTTGATACTAGCCTGGTACGTATGTTCAGAGTTACATGGCGTAACATCTGCCGCGCGCATGTGCAGTACATACAAAACAGTGTTTTTACGGCACGGGCTAGCGTACAGATCATTGGATCTGCCCCAGTGTTCTTAGGTCTGGATCTGGTCCATAGTGTGTGACTCACTAAAGGAAGGTTCCTTGATAAATATTTAAATATAAAAAAAACTAAAATAATAGGAATGAAAGAGTTGGTAAATGTGGAAAAACCTTTTTTCTTTCTTTTTTTTTTTTTTTAATCTTATGTGTTTCTATATATGAGAGGCTGCATTATCTGTAGAAAAGAATACGGATTTTTAGTTTGTTTCACTGATGGCATTTTTTTTCTTCATAACCATTTTATTATGGTGAAACTGACTACACATCATGTGCCAGGGGCTGGGATTAAAATCAGCAATACGCAATATGGGGCTGATCCAGAGGTATGGCCGCTGCACTAGTTACGGCGGCTGTATGCGTAAGAATGGCATTCTGCTGTTCTGCGCAGGTGCCGGGCAGATGTTGCCCGGCGTAGTTAGGGAAACCCGATCCTTAGGATCGGGCGTCCTTAACTGTTGCGTAGTTACGGCGATTTGGGGCGTTCCTCACCGTAACTACGCAACCCTTACGGAAAGAAGGCGGGGGAAGGTAAGTAAACAAGGGAGGGAGGGCGGGTTAGGGCAGTTATGACTCTGTGGCCGGCGTAATTACCTACTGTTACGCCGGCTGAAGTTAAGGTAACCTTCAGCCGGCGTAACAGTGGGAAATTACGCCAGCCACAGGGGGAGTGTACCAGAGCTACACTGTCCGTACTTACAGCCAGCGTAGCTCTGGATCAGCAACTATGGGTATAAAGAATAACAGCAAAAGAATATGGGCACACCCTTCAACATGGCCGCCATCAGGGGGGGACAGCTGGGACTATTGTCCCTGGCCCGGACCTGATGGGGGCCCGCCGATACTTACCTAGCTCTGTAGCAGCAGGTTTTAGCAGGTATCCTACCGCCGATACTTGCTGCTCAGCGCTATTCAGTAGCCAGCCAATGCACAGGGAAATTCTTCCCTGCGCACCAGCCCGGTGTTAAAGCGTGTCTGTTGGGCCACGCCCTATGTGACGTCACCAATGACGGCGGCCCTGCCCTTCAACCAAAACTTTTTGGGGAGTTTTATATGTGTTTTATATGAGTTTGAGACAAGTGTGGTAATGGGGAGACAGCTGTAGTGCTTCAGACACTAATGAGGATGGAAACATGAGTGTACCGGGCCCCAAGATGTCTGTTGCCAGGCCTGGTTTTTCACTATCTGTAAAGTCTCTGTTTTGTACAGGTTTACAGAAGCTGTATTAGCTATATCCTCGCTATCTGCTACTTATGTAAAGAAACAAACAAAACCATGCAGTTGTTATAATATTATATAATTTTTTATGTATTGTATTTAACTGTATTAGATAGAGCCAAAAATTAACCAGAACTAACAGGGACCAGTACATTGTCACAGATGGCTTTACATATACCCTTTATATATATTATGTATAGAGGTATATATTCTGCCCTTATGTAATTTTCAGTTTAATTCATGTTTAACCTGAATTAGGCTCTATATTGCTCATTTACAGAAGGCTGTACAATTTCAAGGAAACAAGGGCAGGGTGATATATGCCCTGAGGGTGACACGAGACATGCTTTCTCAGATGGGACATGATGGTGTACAGGTATTTATAGTAGAAAGGGGTAAAATACAAGAAGCAATCTCAAGCTTAGACTATGACTTATGGCTATGGAGATTGTGTATTCTGCAAATACATTACGTGAAACTGAAGCCACAAGCAGAGAATACAAGTAAAAGGTAAACCCACAATGCCTGAAAATATCAATGTTTCTTTTTAGGGCTACTAAGTACACAAGGGGCACAAAGTAACAGGTGTGCCCATCATCCTCCTCTTGCATTGCTCTGCAGGAGGCTGCCATATACTAAAGCAGACATGGCTTTAGGGACAACTCTTTAGAGCTGTTGCATACCCTCTAACATTTCCTTTTTGAAAACCAGTCCACTTGGAGGGCGTGAAGGGGGGATGGATTGTCCCACCAATGGCGCGCTGCTTTCCTCCGCTGTAATTTGCATGTATGATAAGGTATAAAATCTAATTTAGGATAACCTATAGAACTCACAGCTGTTGCATACCCTCTAACATTTCCTTTTTGAAAACCAGTCCACTTGGAGGGCGTGAAGGGGGCATGGAATGTCCCACCGATGGCGCGCTGCTTTCCTGCTGTAATTTGCATGTATGATAAGGTATAAAATCTAATTTTACACCTTATCACCTTATCCTATAGAACTCACAGGAGAGCGTCTTGTCACTTTAGCAGAGCTGCGGGAGTCTGTTCCAACAGCTCTGCTATAGAGATCAGATGCTGTGGGACTGGAAGGTGAGTATAGGGGGGAGGGAACTGCTGGGGCAGAACCTGGTACAGGAGCCCTTTTAGCCGGTACAGACTGTTAAAAAGGGTATTGTACCTGCTGAATAGGCACAGTTGGAGGGTATGCTGTTGTGCTATATGTATGTCTTGGAAGATTCCTGCAAATCAAACAAATTTAATATGTATGAGATCCAATCAAGACACTGGACCTGATCCAGATCTAAGTGCGATTCCCGCAAGCATGGCTTTGTACAAATGCTAGGGGCTAGTGCACTCCCCTGACACTTCCATTTGACTTGCTGACTTTAGTTAATTTCCAACTAACTTCTCTGCAAGCAATGGCTAATGGACGGAACGCAAACATGGACAAGAGAGCCTAACCCTGCCCATATTGTACAATTTAAATGCCTCCCCACGTCCATTTTGCTTATATTCCGTCTTGCAGAGAAATTATATGCCCTTTTAATCTTGTGTAATAGTGTTCCATACACAAAGAGAACCGCTGTGGAACATCAGCCGTGCGCGTGCTCAGGTCTTCCCTTTGGGCCAATTTACGCAAATCGCTTACGTAAATTTGCTAACCTTCTTAGTTCAAGATCAGGTCCACTAAGAAATAGAACAGGCGGTGCTTAACAACACAATTTAAGCAAACTGCATCAAGCCCCACCCCTTGTCCATCAATACTATAATTCATAGTGTCCAAGGGGGTGGGTGGGGCTTGATGATGGGAATCACGTCATCAAGTCTGACCCATCCCTGGTAACACTAGGGATTACTATAATAAGAGGCAGGGGGGGCCTCTCATGCAGGAGATTTGCCGTCTCTCCAGGCATACTGGGAGAACTGCCTGAAGTTCAGAGTCGGCAACCCTGAAATAGAAAGAGTTTCTATGCAAGAGTAGGAGGTGTGTTAGGAATGTGGTGGACTAACATAATAGACCAGTCATTATATTCTGACTAAAAGTTTTGGACATATTTGTGAATTATTAGACAATGCTCAGATTATGCATTCTCCACATTATAGCAATACTATGCACTTGCGTCTGGTTGACTGGGGTAGAGAATGTGAACCCCTGACTATTAATGACAAGTGCATCCTTTTGTGCACAGATCCAGAGCCATACATGAACTGCTCTCAAAAGATGCTGTATTTGTGGGGTGGTTTCCCAAAGGCAGAGAGAGAGAGTGCTTTCTTCATAAGCGTTTTATTCTAGATCAAGGCCAACATGTGTTAAATGTGATCCCAGTCCGCACAGAGCTAACAGTTGCAGGGTAACAAAGAATGAAGTTTAAAGTCAAGACTGGTGAGCATTGTTGTTACCCAGAGCAACATAATCTACATCACTCCAAAGGAGAATGGGCATTATTATGTGTCTGTGAAAGTAATGAGCTGAGCTACCATGCCATATTGGCAGATATTTATGTTGTAGCCTGACAGATTTAATAGAATCATTATGGTCCTGATCCAGACCCTGTGTGTTTTCTGTATGCATGGAGGTCAGTTAGTCCGCACATAAAAGGGGAGTGAACTCCCTTGTCACTCCCCTCTCACGATACTTAAGTGTCCAGAACCCTACCTTAAGTTCTCCACATGGACCTGCATCCAGTGGAATGCAGATCGATGCAGAAGTGCACCTCGCTGCCCACTGCACTTCATCTACATGCCTATCCACGCCTCTCTTGTGGGGATTAGGGATGCGGATTTGAAGTGCTGCCCCGTTGGACAGATCTCCTAGCGCATGGATCTAAATTCCATATGTTAGGAGACCTGTTGCTTAACATCTGACATGTGCATGTGCACTGCAAGCAGCTTGTGGAAATTGGGTGTCGTTGGTAAATCAGCATCAGGCTCTAAGTTTGGAAGTAAAATTGGGAAGTCTGAAAAGTGCAGCTCCATAAATTCAGTATAATTAAAAGAGAATGGCAAAGTGTGCTTGTTATGTGCAAGCAGTGGATTCTCACTTAGCATAACCCTGGTTTTAGTAAAACTCCTTATAATGTTAATAGTAAGCATGCCTGGCATTGTGTCCTGGTCTCTCTGCCAGCAGCTAAAAGGAATTCCTCTACTTTTAGTCAAATTGTTTTCCACAGCTTTCAACATATGTACATGCTTTGGGATTAAGAACTGGGAGAATCTTTTATTCTCTTAGAGAGAGTATATTTTAAGTCTAATGCATGTTTCAGACATGGATGATACTGATTGGCCCCTATTTTAGGCTGGAATATTCATGTGACTTTTGTAGTTGACCCCTAGGTTGTTCAGAAATATATACTTAGTTCCTGGATTTGGGCTATATGTCTGTAAAACATAAAATACCCAGTAGAAAAACAATGTGCACTCTATAAAGTGAAACAGTATTGCATGTTATTCAGATTTTTCACACACAATTATGTGGTTAAAATGCCTTGGGAAAACTGGAGAGAATAATAAATTCCCTTTAGCTCACAGCAAGAAATCAGTTACAGGGTCAGGGTTAGGGTGAGCTCAGAGTAGTCATGTCAGCATGATCCTTGTAGAAATAGCAGCAAATGTTTTTAAAGGACTCCTGGAATCCAAAACCCACCCTCCCATCTTCTGGTTTTTGTTCCAGCTCTCGCCATGGTTACCGCACCTGACACAGACTACAGCACAAGACCTAATGGGGAACGGCAGGAGCAGCACTGGAATCACCCTCCTTGTCACACACTTTATGCACAGCCAATATAATACCAGTGGACGACAGCATGGATTTGCCACTATTATTATGATATATTTTATGTCTCCTATCTGTTGCTTCACTTGCTGCAAAAAGCGAGGATTTATCCATTCAGCTCTTCATACTGTTATATGGGAGTCTCCGGGTCTCCCCTAGTAAATTGTGTTAATGTGATCTGATTGCTCAGCAAACACTCTGGTTAATAAAGGGTTATAATCTGTGAAGTTCCAATAGACTGCTTAGGATGGAAACTAATAGAGCGTGCTACTGCTAAAATTTACAGTGACCAATGTCTGAATGAAAAATATATAATAATAAAATCACATAGCCTGTTAATTGTATAATATGATTTAGGATCGTTAGGTTCATTCTAGAATCCATCACAAAAATATGTGATATTAAATAACATTTCATAGCAACCATTTAAAGATTTTAGAAGCATGCTGAGCGCCTGAACAGCATCTGTGGGATTCCACTGATTGTTCATAGTGGGAGGTGTATTCCAGCATCACCTGGACAATCGTACGATGACAATCCCTGGATAAGACTGGAGGAAATATTCTGGAACCTGGGAAATCCCACATAAATAGATATCTTATATACTGTATGTATGCTGCATTTATCTGATTTAATGGCTCTTACCTTTGTTTTTTTATAAAAAAAAATATATAAGAGAACCAGCAATATTGGTGCGAAATGGTAGAATACATAAACACAATTGTACTTGTCATAGTCATTCCCTACCACAAATGTACAGTAATATCACCAACATTTTACATAGTTTATACTGAAAGAGGTAGCAGGCACTTGTAACTTACCAGTCATATGTTTAGGTGGTACCTGATTTCTGGCTATGTAATCTCACTTGCTGCTTCCTCCTATGCATCTGATAGGGAGTCCGTTATCTGCATATGAGAAAAGCCTCTACTAGTAACACATGACACTTCACTACAAAGAGGAGCTATATGCACGGCAGAACACCTAAACATGAGACAAATGCATTTAAAGGAACCAGGATGCAATTTCTTACCAGTCACATGCTGCACACAGGCAATAGTTGATTCAGTTATTCCAGGTAAGTTGAAGAAGAAGATTAATGGGGTGATCAGACAATGTGCTCTACGGATGAAACCTTTTTAGCAGGTGAATGAAATTATGATGAAAGGGAAGAGACCAGGGAAATGGGCTTGGCTGCTGGTGAAACACATTACACTAAGGAAGGCTTGTGTTAAAATACCAGTCTAATGGTGAAGGAGGGATGTGGAGAGGCAGGGGGAGGGGACGAGGGATTGTCTCTCAGTGAATCTATGTAGCATGCTTTTCTTGATGCTCCTTTGGGATGCTGAAGCATGGAACACCCTTTCCATGCCACCGTGATGTAAAATAGATGGCTTCAGCATATATAAAGCACACATCTCAGGGGTGCAATCTAAAATAGATATGAGGGGAAGAAAATGCTGAATGGCTTCATTTCACAAGCACAGTACTCTGTGGTCCATACATCACATAGAAAGTGCAGGTATTGCAGCATAATGTGTTTCATTACACATTTTCACATTTAGATCAGTATCACTGACACACACCCCAAGGCATTATAGCCCGAAGACATCATAGAGAAGTAGGCATTTCCCACACTGTGATAGACACTCCAGCCATTACACAGTCAGCATGGGTGCCAAAGGTTCAGAGGTGCTTAAAGAAAGAGTAGTGTAGGACCACTCATCTAGTGTTAATAGACCTAATCTGGGGAGGGAGCGTATACCAATGAGTGTGAATCTCGCTGTGATTTTGCACTGAACATGGTCAGAAATGGCGAGTACGCAATCGTGACCAGAACGCTTACATTGGGAGAGGTGTGTCGTTTGAGTGAACGGGTGGACATGGTCGTCGTATAGTAAGGGCATGCCCAAATAACTGCACCCGATACAGACCCAACACAGACAAATATTTTATATATATATATATATATATATATATATTTTAAATACAAACATTTGCACCAGCCTTAAGTCATGTCTTAGTCCAGGCTGTTGCTCTATTTCGGAACATTAAGTTACAATTTCAAACTACGAAAGTTATGAAATGTCTACTATGTATATATATAGTAGAAGTAGTACCTGTCACTCCACCAATATCTAGTAGTTACCGCTTAGGGTGCCCTTTCAGGTAAATTCACATAGAAAAAGTTCCAAGGCACTCAAAAGTCTTTTAGTAACATAAAAACATAGAAACATAGAAAGTGACGGCAGATAAGAGCCACGTGGCCCATCCAGTCTTCCCAGTTGGTTATTTAAAACTATACTGACCCTAGACCCTTAATTTAGTTTGAGATTTAGGATCTCCTTATATTTATCCCAAGCATGTATAAACTACACTACTGTGTTAGCCTCAAACACCTCAGATGGGAGGCTATTCCACTTATCTACCACCCTTTCAGTGAAGTTATTTTTCATTTACATTTCCTAGTAGAAGTCAAATAGAATGATTCTTTATTTTAGGGCATAATTATATCAACACAGTTTAAGTCGCCAGGGGCGAGTGAGTGACTTCACTTTTAAGTATTTGTTTTCACCATTGAAAAGCACCTCTAGCCAGCTATTATTTGCATAGAGAGGAGTGCCTGTTTGAACATATATATATATATATATATATATATAATTTCATTTACCTAGTAGAAGTCAAATAGAATGATTCTTTATTTTAGGGCATAATTATATCAACACAGTTTAAGTCGCCAGGGGCGAGTGAGTGACTTCACTTTTAAGTATTTGTTTTCACTTCACCAAAGCACCTCTAGCCAGCTATTATTTGCATAGAGAGGAGTGCCTGTTTGAACATATATATATATATATATATATATATATAAATTCTTTTTTCAGATTTTTTCATTAGATTTTTTAACAATTATGTTTGAATAAAGTTCATTATAATTTTATATCTGAAAAATATTTCATCTTTGCTTATTGTGGAGCGTGGTTAGCACAATTTCTTGGTTATAGCAACATTTTCTATTGGAAGCAGCCTCTAATTAGCTAACTTCAAGGGTTAACGGGCTACAGTACCCTAGCAGCACCACTACTAAAAAGCAAACGATCACCAGCAGGCAGCGCCAGTGAGCAACCTTTCTTTCTTGTTTTTTTATAAGGCCCACACAGTATCCGCAGCACCGTACAGAGGCAATAGCAAAGACAATAGTTACATATACAATACAATAATTAACAGAGGGTATAAAAACACGAATAAGGAATACAATACATGTACAATGCCAACATGAAATACAGTACAAAAATAGCAAAACAATATGTATGGAGAATAAAGGTGCAGGATGTGTGTGTAGAAGCAGGTGAATAAGGAGAGAGATAATATGTATGGAGATAGAG
>WWET01003450.1:49566-65999 GCA_011038615.1 Limnodynastes dumerilii
CGGCGGAGGAGAAAATTTTGTGGGGGGGGGGGGGGGGCAAAAGGCCAAGGACTACTTTAGGGCCTGGAGCCCCCTTGTCTAGTGTTTTGCATGTCATTTTTGACATATGTTAATTTTAGTCAATTAACCCCAGCTTAATTGTTTATTTTACAATAAAATTGTATTTATTTTATTAAAGAACATTTGGTAGTTATAACAATCTATATTTTAAAAAAGTTCTGAAAATAGCATTAAGGAGCTTCTGCTACACTGGGTGGGGGGTTGCATTATATGAACCTGCTCTGGGAGCCATCACACTCTATCACTTAAGGAAATCATTGTCTACACTACAATCTGGCAACAATGAGATTGCTGCTAACATATTAAACAATTCACAGGTCACAATTATTCGCTCTCTCTGTTGCATTGTCGTTCAACTTATAAGAACAGGCAATAAGAAGTAGCGCTTCCCGATCTCTTGTGTCTGCTTATTCTTACTGCAAATTGTGACAACAGGTATTTCTACAGCATATAGAAAAGTGGAGAATGTCTAATGCCTTGGAAACTTGTGAAATATTCAACTAGGGGGGAGTCTTGGAGGCTGGATTGCAATAATTTAATTGATACGGTTATTACAGAGGATTCTAAGGTTCTGTGTGTGGTATTGATGTTGAACATGTAAGAAGATTATTGGCTGCAGATTTGTAGATGATTGTGGAGAGTTTGGGTTTTATTCTTTGGGATACACGGGACTTGTATGTAAAGGAAAATTGATCATTTTAGTCTTGAGTTTTAGAAAGCATTGTGGGCTCAAATTTGAAATGGATGACAAACAACTGAAGACATGATAGATGATATAAAGGGAATTCCAGAGGTTACTTAACCTAAATGACATTGGAGATTACCAGTTTGCTAGTAGATGTAGCTTTGTAATTTAATACTGACATAATAGTAAAGGACAAGATCCAGACCCCGCCCACTTCCCATATGTGTGGGAGCTCTTAACTCCCTCTATCACTCACCTCTGTCATGTGGACTTTATGGCAGACACACTGCCATAAGGCAGCCTTAATACTAACATGTGGATCAGTGGTCTGTACGCGGATCAGTGCACGTAAGTGGTAAACCAGGCTCACACTGTAAAATTTACATTCCCCCCCTTCCCACCTTGGATATTCTATCATATGAAACTGAGTTCTGTACGATAGGTGATACATGTGTAAATCACATGTAACATCTGGAGGGCGTAAGTGTCCTTACTTCCAGGCACCCCGCTTACACACATTGGGCCTGATCCAGAGCTACGGCCGCCATCGCTAGTACGGCGGCCGTAGCTAGCTCTGGATCAGGCCCATTGAGCCCATGATGGTGGGGATAGGCTTGTGTGGCAGGCACTCAGAAGGTCAAGATCCCTGGAAGGCAACCCCAGATTAAAAAGAATAACAGGAAACAATACCAAATAGACAACAGGCTATAAACACTACAAAGTAAAATAAAAAATGGATCAAAGAGAATTCTAAGCATATAGCAGGAGAACAGAAAAAACAACAGAAGCAGGTGAACAGATGGTAAGCCATATGTAAAGAAACAGAAGTACACAGATACAAAAATAAATCAAAGTAATAGAAAACACTAGATGCTAGAGCACCAAAAGAAACCCAAGAGACCCAAAACTTAAATGTACATAAATACATATGAAAGCAAGAGGTTAACTGACAAACATGGCAAAAAGCAGCTGGTTCACAAAGGCATAAGAAAGTAACAACCAGGACTGGAATACACACATGTGGCAGGCAAAGAAGGAGAAGACAAAATGACCAGTACCTGAATTAGCTAGAGGCAGTCCTTTTTCCTAGATGCTCAGGTGCTGTAAACTAATCAAGGATGTTAAAGTCTAAGGTCCAGATTTACAAAGCTTTTGGTTTGTGGAGATATTGCCCATAGCAATCAATCATATTCTAGCTGACATTTTTTAGTATGAAATAGGAAAGTGAGAGCTAGAATCTGATTGGTTGCTATGGGCAACTTCTCCACTTTTCCAAACCCACAGCTTAATAAAGCAGGCCCCAAATAACAGCGACTAGGGGCAGATCTGGAAAATGTCCAAATATATTGGAGGCGAGTGTCCAAGAGTGTCCCTAGGGTGGACAAGGTTACTACAAGTCACAATAATGTAACAGTAGATATAAGAAAAAGGGGGTACCACACTAAAAGCGATATCTGCCAATTGTTTCACATATCAGTATATGTATAAGTATATTTATTTATTTTTACATTCAACTGCTGTCATAGGACCTGATTCACACCTAAGAATCTGCGTATATTTAGGTGCATATATTTAAGAAGGGATATACTTCACATGCTTAGTAACCTAATATACGCAATTTACGTAGGGACAGCTCTGAATCACCATTACGAACCTATTTCTTGTAAATTCCTAGTGACTTAAGATGGAAGGGGCATGACCCTCTATCACGTGATTACACTTTTATTTCCCAGTGCATAACACCTACGCAAGAATTTACATAATCCTCCTTAGCCACAATCTCACCCTAAAACTCCAACACACCTACATACCTTCCAGGACATGGTCAGACCATGCCCCGGTCCTGGCAGATTTATCAGGTTTGGCACTTCAACCTTATAGAGCCACATGGCGGATCACCTAGTCGCTCCTTCACAAACCCACTATCTCACAAATCCTTACTGATAAACTGCAAGAATATTTTGCCCTGAACGACACTCCTGTCATATACACTGGGAGGCTCATAAATCAGTTATTCGTGGGCATTTTATTACTCAAGCCTCTAGGACCAAACGGGACAGACTGGCCAAAATAACTGCTCTCACAGACTCTTTACAACAGCTGGAGTCTCAGCACCAATACCATCCCTCCCCAGAGCTTTTAGCTCGACTCACTACTGTTCGGGAGGGCTGAACCTGATAGCCTATCAAGCTGCCAACAAACTTAAATGGTTAAACCAAAAATTTTACGAAAAAGGAGACAAGGCAGTCACCCTTTTGGCCTCTAGGCTGCGCTCTAACATGTCAGCCCGTAATCTTCTAGCAATTAAAACCTCGGATAGTTCAGTAACATATAACCCCATGTTAAGTAGGGCCCAGTTCCAAAAGTATTATTCAGACTTATAAAATCTTCCACGTCCTGTCACCATATCACCTATAACTAGACAAAAATCTCATATAAATTATTTTCTCACACGGGCTCACCTCCCAAAATGACCTGCACAAACTGCAGCATGCCTATCTTCCAACATTTCTATGGAAGAGATTGATCAGCCTATTAAATCCCAAAGTTCTTACAAGGCTCCAGGGCTTGGTGGGTTCTCGGCTGCCCACATCATTTAATGATATCTTTCAGGGAGGTTCCTGGCCCCGGTAATCACTGGAGGCCAGAATAGTAGTCATTTCTAAAGAAGGAAAAGATCCTCTTTGCTGCTCTGGCTATAGACCAATATCGCATCTTAATAGTGACAAAAATTATATGCCAAAATTTTGGCAAGCAGGCTGGCTACAATATTCCTTACACTGATACATCATGATCAAGTGGGCTTTATACCGAATAGACAAGCCAGGGACAACACGAGGAGCACGCACATAGCAAGGCAACACCCATAACACTCCCCTTGCACAGACTGGTTTTCGGTGACTTCCGCCTCCATAAGGCACCCTTAACTCTACGTATGTACGTATATGTTACGTATTTATCTAAACGCACTCTCAAATGCCCATTTAAATGCTCCCCCCCGCCCACTTTCATGTAACTTCTACCGTCCGGATTAAAACCAGGCCCCTCCGTACATATGTCCTTAGGTGCGATTCTCAAGTACTTTTGTGCGTAAATACCACGTATTACTAAGCATGCGCAGTTAATCCGCTCCTAAGCACGCAATCCGCCATAAAAACGGATCTGTGAATACGGCCTGATATTCTTTTAATGCTCCAACAGCCAAGAACATCTCTTTCCTGCCTTTTTCAGATTATGGAGGAATATGGCTATTTATCTGGGTATAAGATAAATGTATCCAAATCGGAGGCCATGTTGCTGCATTGCCCAATCAGGGAGAGGGAGCAAATTGTTTCCCAATTTAAATTCAAATGGCAGAGCAGAAGGATTAAATATCTGGGAATCTATCTTACCACAACCTATGACTCCCTATAGAGAGAATTACCCAGCTCTCTGGGTGATTAAGGATGATGTGATCTCTTGGAATTCCCTGATTATATTGGACCTGATTCACACTTAAGAATTCTTCCGATTTTGGGTGCGTATATTTAAGAACGGATGCACTGCGCATGCGTAGTAACTTTTATATGCTATTTGTGTTGGACTTCAGTTCGCAAATTCTGTGCTTATACACTACGGGCTGGATCCAGACCTAGTTAAGTGCTTGAACTTAGTTACTCCTGGGCTAAACCATGTTGATTGCAGGGGAGTCATATTTCATCTTTTGCAAACAGTATTAGAGTTGAGAGGTGATGTTTCCTATCCCAAGTCTAAATAACATGGATCAATAACTGTTTAAAAAAAAAAAAACCCACCATATTATGGATAATGGGCCTGATTCAGACTTAAGGAGCTTGAAATTGTGATAGGGAATTTACTCCTGGGCTAAACTATGTTGAGTACAGGGGAGTCATATTTTTTCTCATCTTTTGAGTATTAGAGTTGAGAGGTGATGTTTCCTATCCCAAGTCTAAATAACAGTGTGATAGTAAAGCTGGTCAGTAACTGTGTGCAGTAAGCAATTCAAAGATATATCCCTGCATGCAAAGAATACAATTAACTTGACTCCCCCTGCAATCAACATGGTTTAGCCCAGGATTAACTAAGTTCAAGCACTTAACTAGGTCTGGATCAGGCCCTGTAGGTTTGTAGTAACATACGCAGAAATGGGCGTTCCATGAATAAGTAACTAGGCAGATACGCAGATTTGGGTGGAGAGAGGCATTTAAATGAGCAAATAAAGGCGTGGTTATGCAGTTAAGTTCCTAAGTAGACGCCCTACGCATTCAAATGCGAACCTACAGTTAAGGGAGCCCTATGACACCGGGGGCATGCTGAGGGAGTTTCATTGCTATTAGTTGCGTATATTTAGGAACCTATCGTGTTCTTAAGTGTGAATCAGGTCCATTGTGGCTGGGTAGGATCGTGGCAGTAAAAATGTATTCTCTACCTAAATTGCTATATCATTTCCAATGCCTACCAGTGAGGATCCCCCTGACTGAACTCCGTACACTTGAACATGTCAAAATTCATATGGAACTCTAAACCACGTAGAATATGACTTTCCCTCCTCAAAAAACCTACCAGAGAGGGGGGAGGCAGAGGATTCCCTGACCTGAAACTTTGGGCCGTATTCAGAGATCTGTGTCTTATATGCGGTCTTAACGACCACATTTACGCAATCTACGTAACGAAATGATACGTAGATTACGTAAAATAGTTACTACGCATGTGTAGTAGCTATTATCGGTAAATTAAGGACGTATGTGCAATACGTCCGCTTTTGTGAATCCGGGCCTACATTTTGCAATTGATTGTATTTCATCTGTATTTCAACCCATGTAATACGACTGTATGCCACATGTATGTATATTGTTCTTGCTATTTAATAAAACTGAGTTTAAAAAGATGGAAAACTTAAGAACGAAGATAAAAAGATTGGGTGAAGGGAGCCATTTAAATGAGGAAATCTGGGCGCGGTTAGGCAGAAACATTCTTAATTATCTGCCTTACTCACACAGCTAAGAAACTAAAGATAAAGTGGCCCTATGGCATTCGTAAGTCTGTTATGAAGCTGAAAACTGGGGCGTATCAAGGAAGTCGCCTTGCTACTAATTGCATATAATTAAGAACCTAAATCATTCTTAAGTGTGAATCAGGTCCATAATGTTTACATTTTTTTTCCAATATGCAATGTTTCTTTACTACTAATTAAAAAATGGTAATGAGTAGCTAACAAAAGGTGGCAACACATGAAAGCCAGGAAATTGATCATATGTGAGGATAATGAAAATCTTTATTTTCTGTAAGCATTTCCATTTCTATAATGTTTCCTATGAATATGTAAACTATGTATGTGAAAGTGGTGCCTTTTAAACATTACTCAGGATGAAATTGCCATAGATAATAATTATTTCTATGTTAATAAACCTTGCAGTATAGCTGTCCATAAATTGAATAGTGAATAACACATTACTCAAGAATACTGCGGACCATCTGGATATATTTATACCTTCTGACAAATCTCGTAACAGTTGTTCATAATATTAGCATGGTAAAAATTATTGCATTATTGTACAAATTAAAACAGAAAACTAGCAGGTTAAGAACAGTTCTTATTCCACTCAAATGTCCATATTTCATGTTTAAAGTAAACACTTCAGATCTAGTGAATATCCACTTACATTTTGTATCATGAACTCAGCTACTGAGATACTTGTTTTTAGATATATCATTTATTTATTGATTTTTGCAGCACACTGGAAAGGATCATGATAATACTTTATTTCCTGACATTTTAAGACACCTTTAAGACACTAAATTTCCTAAACTGTGTGACATGTTCCCGAGAGAGAAAAAGAAGTCCTAAGCTACTGGTTGCTATAGTAACTAGTTCAGCTGTACATGTCGTGCAGTAAATACCTCACTAGATGTTGTGCTCTTCCCCCTTTAGAGGTGAGACTAGAAGACCATGTGAATACACTTTATGATATGGGCATTGGAAGGGGGGGGGGGGTAGAAAATAAAAAATACAGTATTGACAAAATACATTTATAACTGCCACCATTCTCAGATTGCTTTATCTCAACAAATTACACCCACTTCATGCACCAAAAATCTTGCTTCTTTCTGCAGGTCTGTATAAATCCAACAGTACAGTAAGTTTATCAGAATGTACAGCAGCATTGTTGCCCTCTGATTTCTAGGTTTTAAAACTAGTCCTGGTAATGAGTTCCTCTATCATATATTTAATGCAGTAAGCATTAAGGGCCGGATCCAGAACTACGTCCGTCTTCCATAGACGGACGTAGTTCAATAAACAGTAGCTACTGCGCATGCGTAGTAGCTATTGTACGTAATCTGCGTATCGTTTCGATACGTAGATTGCGTATATGCAGTCTAAAAGACCGCATATACGCAGGCTAAAAGACCGCATATACGCAATCTACGTATCGAAACGATACGCAGATTACGTACAATAGCTACTACGCATGCGCAGTAGCTACTGTTTATTGAACTATGTCCGTCTGTGGAAGACGGACGTAGTTCTGGATCCGGCCCAATGATATAACTGTTAACTTAATCGCGGCTGTATCATTGCTGAATTACTCAGGAAAAAGAAAATTGGTATTGGGAACGGGTACCTATTTCGACCTGTTCCTAATAACGACAGGCTGTGGTGGCTGCGGCAGGCTGAGGATGGGATTAGGGTTCAAGAAAGGAGGGTGGGGGCTTAAGAAGGAAAGGTTATAGTTAGGGCTTAAGGAGTAGGTTAAGGTCAGGCTCCAGGACATGGATGGTTAGGGCTAGAGCTCAAGAAGTGGTAGATTAGAGTAAGGACTAAAGAGAAAGATTAGGGTTAGGCTGTGGGAATTGAAGGGTTACGGTTAGGGTTAGGATGAAGAGCTTACTTGTCAATAAAGGTAGTATAATAATATATAATATATAGTCATAATTAAACACCGATTTTTATAAATATATGGATTAGCATTAATATATAAGAAGCAACTATTCTATCCCCACCTCGAGAATTCTGATTTCTGCGTGTGTGGATCTCAAAGCAATTAGGGATTTCTGAGGGATCCACTATCTCTGCCAGCACTTTCCACATCTGTGTGTACTTTCAAACTTTTCCAAACTACACAGCCTAAGTGCAAGGCATCGTCTCCAATAAGAAAAAAAGGCGCAATCTGACAAAATTACATGGACATTGAGCTAAATTTACCTTCTCCTTCACAATATGATTGAATCCAAACCTACAAACAATAATTTTTTGCAACTGCATAGCGAGGAGGGATGTTCATATTACAGTATGCCTGTCGCCTATCCAAATTTCACAGTTATCCCCACATTAAATTAGGGTTCAGGGCTCAAAACATTGCATGTATGCAAGCATGTAAGAATGAATCCATTGGGGAGCTCCGAAGAAGTGTGCATCCAGTTCTATCTTAGTAGACCACAGAATTATAAATCTACTATATATCTGCCAATAACAGACACTATGACTTACCTTTTCCCAGTGAATTTACCAACTTCCTTTGAAGAACTCCTGTGTCTGTTTACTTGCTGGTCTATTGACTTGTGCATTAGCAGACATGTAAATAAAGATGTTCCTCAAGTCTTGAAGCCCATGGAAAGAATACCAATCAAGGAGAGAAGAGTAAGTAGCCATTGATGAAACAGAGAGAAGAGTCAACAAGGAAGGTGGAACAGACAGTCAATTGGGATGATTGAGAGGGGCAAACCTTGGACCAACCATCAATCCTGAGATACATTGCTCAGTTTAACAGGGATGGACTGCAGAGCCACAAATGTGACTCAGTGTAAGTCACACTTGTTACGAACGAGAGAGGGGAGTGACAGGGAAAGTTCACTCCCCTCTCTCGTTCGGAGTGGCAGACCCCCGCATGTATCCCGTCCCATATTATAAAAGCATATTATCTGTGGATAATCCATTTATTAACAGTTATAATCACAATTTTCTATACAATAAATACATTATACAGTAGCTAAGTGTAGCCAACTTTAATAGGGATTGTAATGAAGCAGTGTTCCTGTAAAGTTACTTTAGACATTTAATCAATAAAATGGGGTGTTTATGTTGCTTTTACGAACAGCAGTGTGATGTGTTCCAAGAATATGCGATAGATTATAGTAATGACAGATGACATGGACAGTAACTGTTCTTAGATGTATTTTAGAACAAAGTTTATCAAACAGCAATGCATTTGCCATCAATTATTCAATGTGTTCAGTGTGTTCTGTTTTTGGCAGTTGTTACAACTTTGATGTTGATGGTTTTATAAATCTATTCCAAAAATGATTCATTCAACATTGTAATTATATAAGTGTAAATCAAGCATATTATAAATTGTGGTTACAGGATCACTTGTAAAAAATATTCAGTATTTTAGTTTAATCAATATTTCCAAGTAAAAAGTTCTCTGTTATGTTCATATATACAGATGTATTCAATCTTTAAAGTCTTTGTAAATTCACCATAAAACTTGGTAGAAGTATTAATGTAAAATAAGGTAAAGACACCATTTTAAATGTAGACAAACTCATGAGTAAGTAAATGTGTATACAAGGTTCACTTAAATAACCTTATAATATGCATTCTTCCCAAGTACGCTGCCATGCAAGAGGAACCTACTTGTGTAACCGTGTAAATGCATGTCTGTTGTACAGTTATCATGTCAGGTCATTTCCTGGTTGTCAAGTTATGTGTTAGTTACTGAATAGTAAATATGTGTTATCCCCAACTACATACACACTGCTACGTGCTGTCAGGAATGGGATCAATGTGGCACAAGGACTCATGTAAATAGATCCACTCGTGTTTGATGAGAATGTGGCTGACAACTGGCTCTGATTCAACATAGAGAATGGCGTGTTTACTGCATGGCTAGTCATACAGACAAGCAGGGCCGCCATCAGGGGGGGACTGCCGGGCCTAGTGTCCCGGGCCCGGACAGAGAGGGGGCCCGGGATAGCTCCAGGCCTCCTCTCTGTCCTGCCCAGGACACTAGTAAAATAAAAATAGCAGCATTTTAATTTTCTTGGCAGAGGTCTGAATGCATTTCAGACCACTGCATTACCCTTCAGACAGTCCACGGGCACGCGGCATTCTGGGTGATGATGTCACAACGTGTGACATCATTACATGTGGTGCAGTGCCGTCGGACTGCCGGATGCCGAGGAGGAGGGAGCGCAGGCAGGGGAGGAAGAGGTGAGGTAAGTAAATTATGGGACTGCTGTGGGGGGCTGGTAAACTTAGGGGGGATGGTGGCAAATGATGGGGTAGATCCTGAACTACGTGTGTGCGTACGTATTTTTGCGGTGCGTATTTTCGTACACGTAAGGTCTATACACTCCCCATGGCACACCCCTTGCACGGACGTATTTTCTCAAATTACGCGACCCAAACCCTACCTTAACTTTTCCTAACGTAACAGAATACGTCCGCTAACGGGCGTACAGACTACGCGAACGTACGCAGCTTAGCACGCCCATACTGTACACTTTAAATACCACCCCCCGCCTACTTCACGTAAAACGCACGTATTGGTCACTAACGTAAATTTGGCACGCCCACACGTAAGTATTTACGTTAGCAATACGTGAATTACCCATACGTTTGAAAATACGCTACGTGAATGTGCGTATTTCCTGCGGTGCGCATGTGCAGTGCGTACAAATCTGCGAATTTACGTCTCCGCCACACGTAAATTCGCGGAAATGCGTAGTTCAGGATCTGCCCCAATTTTCCTCAGGGTACACAGCAAACAAAAGTACAGCAATATATAGAGAAGTAAAACCACTTACCCCACCAGACACCACCCCCCAATGGATTGCTCACTGGAACGTAGGGACCCGCATGCCGGAAGTCCGAAACATGTGGGAACCGGAAGTGACGCGCCGATCCGGCCAAGCGTCCTCCGTTGCCAGGAGAACCCTGCAATTGAAAACAATGCATAATATAAAAGTGCAAAACCGAACTATGCCCAAGGCATCTACGGTAAATAACAATCACATATCAGAAGGATCCCAGCAAAACAGCATAAAATATAAACATATAAGCAAAGATTAGTAAACAATAAAACGGAATGATAACAAGAATATTAATCAAAAAACAAGACAAACTACACATTTCATTTAAACCAAAGGGGGATACAGTTCTAAGGGTAAATATCCACCGTGCCTCACAACGTAGTAGCATTTTGTCCCGATCCCCACCTCTGGGAAGAGGAGGGATGTGATCAATAATTTTATATTTCATAGTAGCTAAGCTGTGTTTTTGTTGGAAAAAATGTCTAGCGACAGGTTGATCGGTACTTTTTCCCTCCAGTGCGGCTCGAATTGCGGATCGGTGAAGCGCTATGCGCTCTTTGAACTGCCTTATGGTCTTACCTACGTAGTATAAGCCACAAGGGCAATAGATAACATATACTACGTATTTCGAAGTGCATGTCAAAAAGTGTTGAATTTTATATTTGCGACCAGAATGTGGGTGCAAGAAATAGGTGCTTTGATCCAGAGACCGGCAAGTGATGCAATTGGTGCAGCGGTAACAACCTAGACGTTTAGAGGGCGAAGGTTGAATGGTTACATCTGAATGGACCAATAGGTCACGTAGATTATGGCCTCGCTTGTAGCTGGACATCAGAGTGGTGTTCTGAAAACATCTTAGTGCTGGGTCTGATTGAACTACGGGCCAATACTTCTTAACAGTATGTTTTATATGAGAATGTTTATTCGTGAAGGTGTTAGAGATTTTCGAAATTGGGATTTTCTAACCGGGGACTGACTACCGTACAAACGGCATGCGGTTGCCTAAGTCTCTTCTCACCATTGATGATAGAAGTTCTGATCTTGGTAAAGGTAGAATTTTGTTCATGATTTGTTGTAAGATATTTTTATCGTAGCCCCGTTCTGCAAATTGTTGGCACATGCTGGTCATGCTGGCTCTGGCCTGAACAGGGTCACTTGTAATACGCTGAATGCGGAGTAACTGTGAATGATAACTGTGAATGATATATATATCTCTGATAGGTGTATGCATGTTAAAAATTCCAGGGACGGGGGGTGCCTGCATTTTTTTCAGTCCCAGGCCCCACCATTTCTGATGGCGGCCCTGCAGACAAGCCCAAGAATGTCCAGGTCCAGGTCCAGGTATACAACTATACGCCTGACACCATGGACAAATCTGACACATTCAGGGCTGACATCAGAAATTGGGGAGCCTTTTACTTATTTATAGGTATCCCCATCTTAATTACCTTGGACCTGATCCAGAACTACGCTTCCCCGCGATTTTACGTGTGGCGGAGACGTAAATTCGCAGATTTGAACGCACTGCGCATGCGCACCATAGAAAATACGCACATTCACGTAGCGTAATTTTGAACGTATGGGTGATTCACGTATGTCTCACGTAAATACTTACGTGTGGGCGTGCCAAATTTACGTTAGTCCAAAATACGTCTGAAATACGTGAAGGAGGCGGGGGGTGGTATTTAAAGTGTACAGTATGGGCGTGCTAAGATGTGTACGTTCACGTAGTCTATACGTCCGTTAGCGGACGTACTCTGTTACGTGTGAAAAAGTTAAGGTAAGGTAGGGGCAGCGTATCTTGACAAAATACGTCCGTGCAAGGGGTGTGCCGAGGGGAGTGTAACGAATTTACGCACACTAAAATACGCTCCGCGAATAAACGTACGGCACACGTAGTTCTGGATCTACCCCCTTATCCCTACACAAAAAAAAACAATATATTCAGACACAATGTCAAGGCTCACTTCCTTTTACTCGTCTTCCCTTTCTTCTCATGCTCCCTGTGCATGATTGTAAATATATATGCTAGCATAGAGAGAAAGATAATAATTCCTTCTTATTATTATGTTTATTATATATTTTAGAATTTTGACAAGACAATTATGACAGGACAACAAACAGAGCGGACGTGAAGATCCATAGAATTACAGTACAAAATTAGTCAAATAACAGCCCAATAAGGATGAAAAGGGAAATATATGTAGTAAGGACAAAACATTGAGACCAAACAAGTATGGGATATAGGCTCAGACAACATAAGAGAAAGGAAGCTATAAATGAACATAGTTCTATTACCAGTTTGTGCTCTTTGAGACCTTGCTTTTCCAGCTGCTGGGATCCTCACAGTGCGATTGGCGGTGCCATTTACGTGTCCTGGCTGCTAGGACAGCCTCTTTGTAAATAGACTGGCAGGTACATGTGGCTTCTGTCGGTTATAGCATTCTGCTACCCTTCCTGTCTTGCAGCCAGTTAGTTCTGTGCTTTTGCCAGTTACTATACCCGCATTGACTCCTATGTGCCCTTTCCTTTTTTTAACCCCTTGTTCTCATCTGGTCTCCCTTTCTAGCCTGCTTCACTTGCCTTGCTGTGAGTGTGTTGTGATTCCTCTTGTAACCCTTCTGCCATTGTTCGCAAGTCTCCTTATTCCCTCGTTGTTTTAGTGTGGTTCCGTGTGATTCTGTTAGTGGGTGCTCTTGTTAGTCAGTTGAGCCCTTATCCAGATCTTTTATTATGTACCAGCCACATTTTACGTATTGGAGGTGCTGCACGTACAAGGGAAGTTAACTATCCTTAAACATACAGAATATTGGATTTATTGTCCTAACTTCGCCTCTGCTGCGAACAAATTATGATTAATTCTGGATCCAGTCCATAGTCCTAAAGATGATGGAGGCACTTTAACTCTTTGTTGTGGAGTGGTGATATTTTTTTAAACTTTATTTTGTACGTTTCTAACACAACAACAGTGGAATATATATTATTCACTCAATCATATGTTTTATTTGCCAAGAGCAATGGGGTAAATCCAGAACTACGTGTGCCGTACGTTTATTCACGGAGCGTATTTTCGTGCACGTAAGTTCGCTACACTCCCCTCGGCACACCCCTTGCACGGACGTATTTTGTCAAGATACGTTTCCCAAACACTACCTTAACTTTTTTACACGTAACCGCTGTCATACGCACACGTACGTATGGGCTGAACGAATTTACGCAGCTAAGCACGCCCATACTGTACACTTTAAATACCACCCCCCGCCTACTTCACGTATTTCAGACGTATTTTGGAGTAACGTAAATTTGGCACGCCCACACGTAAGTATTTACGTGCCACATACGTGAATGGCCCATACGTTCACAATTACGCTACGTGAATGTGCGTATTTTCTATGGTGCGCATGCGTGCTGCGTTCTAAACAGGAATTTTAAGTCTCCGCCACGCGTAAATTCGCTTCGAATCGTTGTTCTGGATCAGGCCCAATGTCTTTAAAGGATCTGATGCATCCCTACTCTCTCTATATTTATATATCTCCATACTTGCCATCATAATGTCACAGAGTTATCTCAACAAATATTAAAGTCACATGGAATTTACATATTGTATATGAGCCAGTTTACAAATAAAAATTGGTCTTCACTGGGACTTGTTATATGACTTTTAATATAGTCATGTTACAGTATTCATCTTCCAATCAAATTATCCAACATGCCTGATTATCTGATTTTCACCAACTAGTCTCTCATCACGGGGTGGATTGGCCATAGGCCTTACTGGGTATTTTTCTGCCTTAGAATTTTCTGCACCAAGGTACTTGTTCTCCTGAATGTGCCACGCCTATCAAAAGTAAATCAGGCACAGGCTGCTTGGAGGGAGCCCAGAGCCTCCCCAGAAGCTGCTTCTGAGTTGCCCACTTCAACGGCTACCAGCCTGCTACCATACATATATAAAAGCCGTACTGCTCATGTGCAGTAGGGTCCGGTGAGAGAGCACTGCAAGGGGGACCGGATGAGGAGTGTGACAGGGAGGCTGCAGGATGAAGAATAAAATCAGCGGGAGATAGAGAAAGGACTGAGCGAAGATGAGAGAGAGTTGAGTGGAGAATCTAGGGCATCCAGACCAAACCACCGTCCGTCATTTTGAGAGATTTAACTCCTAGAAAATAAATATATAATTTAACTCATATACTATTATGTAAAATTTGTTTTTAAATAAAAAACAAATAAAGCAATAATTGCATAATTGCATAAACTCAAATATATATTTGCCCACTGGAATCAGGAACACCATTAAGTATTCCTGTGGGCAAAAAAAAAACAACTTACCTGGCTGGCACTACGCATCTGTCTCTGAAGCCTGGAGCATGCAGTGTTTTTACCTTTCAGGACCTAGTTGCCAGGCTCACTTCTCCTGGTATTTAAGTAACAGTCAAAATGTAAAAATAAGTAAATAGAGCCCATATCCCCTCTCATACAGCCTGCTAAAGATAAGACAGAGCATATTTCACCCATCCTATTTGCAACTGTTTATTGAATGCAGTGACGGGCTGGGCCCCCCGGGCCATGCCGCTTTTTGTTGGTTTCAAGACGATTAATGGTGGTCTAGAGATGACACATAGTCCACGTCACATATACAGCACAGTCGCGGACAATGTTGCCAGAAATACTGAAGTCTGCGGCTGCACATTCTATCAGTACAGATTTTAAAGGGCTCCTACGTGAATGTCACGGAGGGACGTGATCCCTGCAGAGTGCACTGTGGAGGAAGGTAGTGAAAGAAGAAGACAGCAAAGGTAAGTAAAGGGGGAAAGTTGGGGAATAAACAGGGTAAATTACATTAAATTGAAACATACTGTATAAAGGGGCAATTATAGGCTGGACAAATATAAAGTGCCAATAATAAAGACTGGACAAAATAATAAAGGCTGCACATGTATACAAAAGGGCAGTGATAAAGGCTTGACATATATAAAGGGGAAATAATAATGACAGGACACATATAAAAGGGTAGTAATAAAGGCTGGACAAATATATATATATATATATATATAGATCCAACGCAAAAACTGGCACTCAGCATAAAAGTTCACTTGCCCATGGTGCACATGTACAGTAGTGTATATGTCCAAAGAAAATCATGGCACTCATAGAGACTTTAAATTGTTGCAAAAAAGTGAATACTTGCTTTATTGGTGCTTCATAAGATCCAACGTTTCAGTTACAGACTTGTAACTTTCATCAGGGAGTGAGGCAACACTACTGTACATGTGCACCATGGGCAAGTGAACTTTTATGCTGAGTGCCAGTTTTTGCGTTGGATCTATTTATGTGCTGGATTTCCAATTGGAGCTGTTTCAGCACTTACTGAGCACCGCAGACATTATTAACCTTGTGGACCCGGGTCTGACGTCATTCAGCCGTGTTCCACTGTTTTTCACGAACATTGTACATTTTGTGGGCATCCTCTATACAGTTTAAACACCATGGGGTAGATCCTGAACAACGTTTGCTTTACGTTTGTTCGCGTAGCGAATTTTCGCGTACGTAAATTCGCTACGCTACCCTTAACACACCCCCTGCACGGACGTATTTTGTGAAAATACGCTACCCAAACCCTACCTTAACTTTTCCATACGTAACACAATACGTCCGCTAACGGGCGTACAGACTACGCGAACGTACGCAGCTTAGCACGCCCATACTGTACACTTTAAATCCCCCCCCCCCGCCTACTTCACGTAATTCGCACGTAATCTTCGCAAACGTAATTTTGGCACGCCCACACGTAATTACATACGTTCGCAATACGTGAATTCTCCTTACGGTAGAAAATACGCTACGCGAATTAGCGTATTGTCTGCGGTGCGCATGCGCA
>WWET01003450.1:123970-145052 GCA_011038615.1 Limnodynastes dumerilii
TATACGCAAACACACTTGGTTAAATGTTTGCATACTTGTTTTTATGGACTATTTTTCGCCATTCTTTTATTCTTCACCATTATGTCACCCCCTAATTTTTTGGTGGATGTGGTCTCTATGTGCGGCGATCACTTACATGCAGTGTGTAATGTGTAATGCTCCACCCATTTTTTGCTGGTCACATCTACTAATGAATTGATCCACCCACATGAGGCCACTTAAAAAAAAATTTCTAGGGCCACTTTAGAATGCCAATCTGCCCCTGCCCATGCACACAGTGTAATAATAGATTCTCCCTACCTCTATCAAACACACACATTGCACCACATAATGCACCCTATAACACATTGGGCCAGCTCCAGACTTAAGTTCCCTTTAAGTACGATCACGTAGCGTAGTTATGCAATCGTAAGTATAATGCTCTCCCTTGGGGGAGATGCGCAACATCTGCCGTGCACATGCGCAATACGTACAAATAGCCAAATTTTCACGTGCAGCATGCGTAAATTCGCTGTCGTACTTAAGTTTGGATCTACCCCATTGTCCCTATCAAACAAATAGTGCGCTCCATACAAACTTCCTACCTCTATCTTTCTCACACACGCACATAGTGCGCCCCATAATACATTCTCCCTACCACACACACACACAGTGCTCCCCATAATACTTGCTCCCTACCTCTCTCTTTCTCACACACGTAGTGTACCCCATAATACAGAGGTATCCAATCCGCGGCTCTCAAGCCACATGCAATTCTTTGAGCTTTGTTTTGTGGCTTTTGCCCAAGAACTGCTTTTCTATTGAAGTGAAAGCAATGTGCATGTGCTGTGATCAACTTAAATGACACAGGTATATATTGCAGAGTGGTAGTTCCTTGATGGGATTGGGGACTACAGAATTATTCCGCACCTGTGAAGCATGTTTAGCAGGTGACATTGCAGCAATAAAATCAGGCAGATGAGAAGCGGGAAAGTTTCTGTGCCAAGAGCCCACCAAAGTTGCTGGAAAAAGAGCGCTGTCCCAGGTTCCAGGAGCAGATGCTACCGCTGCACAGGAAAAGGTGACATCATCTTATTATTTTAGCTAGGTATTTCACTGTGACAACAAATATTATTGTATTTAGGTCCTAGAGAACTGAATTAATTCCAAAGATTCAACCAAAACAGACTATAGGTGGTAAAACTTACAGGGCTCCATGATAGGAAGTCCCAAATAGCAGAAAAGGATATACTGTATGCGGTAAAAAAGTTTTATTACAATTAATGAAACACACTGAAACTACTACAAAGACATATATGAGGCAAGAAAATAAAACAAAGATTAAAAGCAAAAGCAGCACTTTTTCTCAGAGGTTGTGGACCAACTGGTCGGGTGATCAAGTAGCAGCAGCCCAAGCACAATTTAGTCATCCCCCACACTCCATCTTTATTCGCTGTGTTTACCATCACTGTCATGATGAGGATAAAAGTAGTGGTTTCTTTGTAATTAGGTTCTGTGATCACATTGTTTTGGGGTCATTTTTTTGTGTTGCGTTCTTTTAAGACTACCGCAAAGTCTCTGTTACTATGGCAACACCAGGAAAATAAGTTGCGATGAGCTTTGTGATGGGCAATGAAAGGAGCCTTTTTAAGTTCCGGTTCTCAGTACGACAGCACTAGATATCCAATAGATATCTAACATGGTGCAGCCCTTGTAATCCAAGAGCAATTCTCTGCTATCCCCACTTATCTGTGGGATCCTTAACTCAAATCATCCCCAATAAACAATGGGGTTACTACATCTAAACTACCACCAGTAAGGAATAGTGGGCCTGATTCAGACTTAAGAAAGTGCCTAAAATAAGAGAGGAAAGTCACTCCTGGGCTAAACCATGTTGATTGCAGGGGGAGTCAAGTTAATTGTATTCTTTGCATGCAGGGATATATCTTTGAATTGCTTACTGCACACAGATACTGACCAGCTTTACTATCACACTGTTATTTAAACTTGGGCTGGGAAACGCCGCCTCTCAATTCTAATATTGTTTGCAACAGATGAAATATGACTCCCTTGCAATACACATGGTTTAGCCCAGGAGTGACTTTGCTCTCTTATTTTAGGCATTTTCTTAATTCTGAATCCGGTCCAGTATTCCTAAACATCTTACCTCCTATCATGGAGGTGTGTACTAAAACAATAGATTTAGACAAAGAACAGAAAAATATTTTACAGAATGTCCGTGGCTCCTTGTTTAGCCCTAAACGCAACCAACATGAAAGGGCTGTATACAGAACAAATAGGATCAGTATCTCTTTTCAGGATTGTGTGGACCTTGGTAACCAAAATCAATGCCTAAGAAACTGAAAACCTGGAAAGAACTGTTCACTGAACTGGAGAAGGATGTAAAATTTTTTCTGCACATCTAAAACCCTTGTATATTTGCAGTTACCATCACAAATATTGTATTTCCTATCTACTAATTGTGGTTTATGAGCGGTATTATACCCCTAAAACACCACATACATTATAAAATAAGGGGAGTTGTTATCTGTTCTAACTATATGTGACTGTTCAGCCTTAGGTGTTGTTTTATATGTGTTCACTTTCCAGTCTTTCTTTTATACATAGAAACATAGAAAGTGACGGCAGATAAGAGCCACATGACCCATCTAGTCTGCCCATTTGTTTATTGAAAACTATACTGACCCTAGACCCTATTTACCCTCAATTTGGTTTACAATTTAGGATACCCTTATATTTATCCCAAGCATGTTTAAATTGTTCTACTGTATTGGCCTCAACCACCTCAGATGGGAGAATATTCCATTTATCTATCACCCTTTCAGTGAAGTAATTTTTCCGCACGTTTCCTTTGAATCTACCACCCTCCAGTTTGTTTTCATGCCCTCGTGTTCTATTACACCTTTTCTTTTGAAAAATGGTACCCTTTCTCTAGCTGGTCACAACCCTTGATGTATTTGAAAGCTGCTATCATGTCCCCCCTCTCCCTTCTCTGCTCCAAGCTATACATGTTTAGTTCCTCTAGCCTTTCTTGGTATGATTTGTTACAAAGGCCATGGACCATTTTAGTTGCTCTTCTTTGCACAGTCTCTAATGTATTTATGTCTTTCTGGAGATATGGCCTCTAGAACTGAACGCAGTATTCTAGGTGAGGGCGTACCAATGATTTATAAAGGGGCATCACTACTTCTCTCTTTCTGCTACTAATTCCTCTCCCTATGCAACCAAGCATCTGACTTGCCTTTCTCATTGCTTTGTTACATTGCTTGGCTACCTTTAAGTCACTGGAAATAATGACTCCTAGATCCCTTTCCTCCTTGGTAGATTCTAATGTAATGCCATTAAGGAAAATGTAATGCCATATAAGAAGTTTTATTGTCATTGGGCCAGATCCAGACCTATGCCTGTGTTACGAACTAGTGCGTATCGTATTTACGCAAGTGTAAATACTATGCACTCCCCCGGTCACTCCCACCAGTCATCCGTAATTACACTGCTTTACGCCTGCTAAACCCTGCCCTAACTTTTGTAATCGTAACAACGGCAGGATGTAACTACGTGATGGTCGTCGTAACCAGGCCCATACTGTATGATTTAAATGCCTCAACCCGGCCCCCGAAGCGTAATTACGGGTGTTTTATGGCTGGCGATGCTGTTACGCTGAAGGCACGTGCATGCGTAGTAAGTACTAATGGGCGCTTTTACGCTCACGACAAGCGTAAAATCACGCCGTAAGTCTGGATCTGCCCCCATTAACTTTACTGATTAACATTACTGATAATTTTATCCTTGTATTCCAAGGAATAAATAATTAATTCTTTATTATCATCATACCAGCGCTCTTTCCTTTTTTATCTGTTTATATTTTTTAGTAGAAATGACTCTCTTTTAAGAGCTTCGGTTTGGAGTTAATAACTGCAATTATACATTCTATCTAATTGTAATATTGTAGGAGTCCATCAATTAGAACACATTCATAGATATGATATATTTATAAATAAAAATAAAAAATGGGCTTGCAACAATTTCCAGCCACCCTTAGGCTGTAGGTAGTGGAGTAATATGTTTATAAATAGAATCAAATAATTAATTTTGTTGTTGAGAGCTGTAGGGCATAGTAAACGTGTAAAACCTGGTACCTGTAGTTCTGAAAGGAAACACGCAAAGTCAGTTTAACAATAAAAAAAAACAACCGTCTTTATTGACCGCCCACATTGTACAGCTACCACACAGACACCAGCATAGCAGATGTCCCCATTGCAAAACGACAGGCAGCACTATAAGTGCAAGATATATATAGTTCAACATGTTTGATTACTGCTGCTTTGCAACTAAATATTGGGTTAAATAACTAAAATAGTTTGGCAACAATGGGGCTGATTCAGAGATGCGATTTTTTCGCTACTTAGGTGCGTATATTTAGGATCTTAGAAAATTTGCATAAATGGTCATGCGTAGTAATAGTGTAACGCCATCTACGTAGAGTTTAGGAGCGTAAATTCGCTAAGAGCGGACTTTTGAATCGATTGCAAGCACTTAAGATCTTAAGCACTTAAGTGCTGCGAAAGTTTAAGATCTGAAGGATTTGCATAGATATGGGCGGGGGGAGGCAGGGAGATGAGGGAAAGTGGCCGCGGGCAGACACTTAGGATCGCAAATAAACGCTACTACTTCCCTTAAGATCTCAAATGGCAGCGCAGAGTTAGGGTTAGTCAATGGTGGTCTAACTTTAAGATCCGCCGCTGTTTGCAAGGGGAGTGACTGTTTCTGCAGTGTTCTGTAACCTGCTAAGATCTTAACTTAGCTGCGTATATTTGCGATCTTATCGCAATCGCATCTCTGAATCAGCCCCAATGTGAATTGCTAATAATCAAGTAAAATGAAGTACAACAGAGAATGCAGAAATAGGCTCCATAAACAGGTGGCTTTATTACAGTTCACATTTACATGAAATGGTTACCAGGCAGATGACAAAGACACCTACAGAATCATTTACACACATTTCCTCCTATAGACATTTGTCTTGTTAAATAGCTCAGACTAGTGATCATATTATACTATATAATTAACTTAAACTCTCCTAATAAGTCATTTGTATGATCTCATTATTGGTAGTATGTCATGAAGCGGCAATAGGAGTTTAATAAATGAGCCAGGGGCTAATAAAGTTAATGAACAATTGGATTCTAGCTCACCAATTTATATAAATATCCGAATAAAAGTACCCTATAAAATGTGCAGTGGTTGTTTGAATTAATATGGTGGAAGAATAGAAACAATCAAGTATGATTTATGAAGTAGCATTCACCTTCCCCGAGGAATGTTTTAACAGAATTAACCTGTTAATAACCAGTGTAGATAGTGTGGTGCCCATTACGATAACTCCAGATAATAAAGAACAAAAGCAATCTGGAAGAAACTTGAAAATGTCCTCAGTTTTAACTGATTTGTTAGTATAACAGTTTAAAGCTTTGTCCCCTCATGCGGATTAGAAGTTGGCGATAATGCATAGAACCAGCCTGTGTCCCCTACTCATTCTCCTCCTTATCATGTCACATTCTGATTTGAGACGTTTATGTTATAGGACACTGATATTTTTAGAACATATTTCTCCCTCCTGTAACTTTCTGGTTGGTTGCAATTTAATAAGAATTATAATCCAGGCTACACCGCTGCCGCACTAACCGGACAGGTAAGTAGGAATCTATAGGGAGTTTTAGGGTTAGGCAGCAGGGAGGGGAGTCTTAGGGTTAGGATGCGGGGAGTGGAATCTTAGGGTCATGCTGCTGGAAGGAGAGTCTTAGGGTCAGGCTGCAGGGAGGGGAGTATTAGGGTTAGGATGCGGGGAGATGAGGGTTAGGGTAATATAAGGGGAGGGTTAGGGCTAGAATAATGGTAGTGAAGGGTTAGGGTTTGAGCAATGTAAGGGGAGGGTTAGGATAAGAATTAGAAGAAGGGATACTTGATATTTGCTGCTGCGTTTGGGTCCTGGGAATCATTGATTGCTTTTCCTTAGTGAGGCAGGAGCAATTGATTTCCCAGGCACTTCACTGTGGCCTGGTAGAAAACGGCCCTTTTGAAAAAGTTTGAGTCGGCAACCTACACCCATTGAGAACAAAGGGTAATTTCAATGATCACCTTAAACAAAAACATAGGGACACAGCCATAACTAGGGGTATCTGCAATTGGGGCAGTTGCCAAGGGCACAAATTGGGGTGTCTGTAAGCTAATTATTAAGTTAAACTGGTTACTAATTCAAGGTTGGGGGGCACCAAGTCTCTTATTTGTCTCCTTTTTGCCTCCTACAGCTCTGCATAGGGGGTTGCACCAAAGTTCTGGTTATTACGAATATTGCTATACTCTCGCCTACTATTCAATGTCATTGAGACTCACAGAGAATTATGTTCAACTTTTCTTTGAGTGTCTTTTATATTATGAATTGAAGATTTCAGGATACTTGTGGATTTTTGCTAAAAAAAAATGCTGATTGCTATGATAACGAACTCCCAGCAAGATCCACCTGAGCAATACCATGTTGAACTGCAAGGGGAGGCACATTTAAACTGTGAAAACAGAATTATATTTAGAGGTAAAATTTCTTAGCTCAACTCTGTTTCATAGATTAAACATAACGTTATGCAGTATTTGAGTTCAGTGTGCAAAAGTAATGTATTTTCCTTGCATGTAAATGATTTAAGATTAATTAGCACCCCTTATTTTGCAAAATGGTATAGCTGAGCTGTACACTTATACCGGTTTTACCCTTACTCCCAAACTTTGAATCCAGGCCATAGATTATAGCACAGGGTTGCCTCCCGATTTTTGGGCCGTTCTCCCGATATCCCAGGAGAGCCAAAAATTCACCCGTAATCCCTATAGATACTAGGGATTGTTACAGTCGGCCAAAGGGATTCTCACCAGGGGCCCGGAGTCTATGTCAGACACCAGGTGTTCACTAGAGCCTCTAGTGGTGAGGATAGTCTGGGCTGCTGGGCTGACAGGTCGTGCCCCTGGTGATCGTCCCAAAGGGGAACTGCAGCGTGGCTTAGGCTGACTGGAACCCAAGTACTCACTAGTACACTCGCATACAAGATAACACTTAGACAAGATAACTGTGCTCTCAAAAACAGTAAGGTTTATTACAGATAATGCTGGTACCCTTGTAAACAGTACAGTAGTAATGCAGAGTATATAAACACAGATTGCTGGGTGGAAATGGGAACCCACTAGCAGGGGAACCATGAGTAGTATAAGGCTAACCCTAGCTGTAACCGGGCTACCTCCTATACTCAGCAGCAGGCCTCTGAGTAACCGCACTACAAGTCCCAGAGGGACACCAAGAAAGTACTGAGGTGTTACACGTACTAGCAGGGGAGACAGATGACAAGTCTACCTGACACTGCAAGCTGGAATAACAGTGGAGCAACTGCTCTAACAGAGGTGGTAATACCACTAGGTGAGACAGATGGTAAGTCTACCTAAAATACACTGCAGGCTGGAATAACAGTGGAGCTACGCTCTAACAATACACACTGATGAAAACAAAGTCAGTGGCAGACACACACAGCGAACACACTGGAGATGGAACTACACAGCGGTAATACAAGCTGGTGACACACAGCAACACACACACTGGAGATGAACTACACAGCGGAACAAGAGCTGGTGGCTAAACTCACTGCACGATGGCAAAAGCAGGAGAAGCAAACACACGTGGCAGATAACAACACACGCCTGGCAGGCCGAGGCAATGTGAGATCTTAAACACACGCACTCACTCTTCCGGAGATGAAAGGTGACCGGGGCCTGTCCAGGGCTGAGGCCGCCCGCGGGAGTAGTAAACTACCCACGCCGCGCACCTCACCACACAGGGGGTCAGACAAACACACAGGCAAGAGGATAACAGGAAAGCAAGGGGGTAACACCAGGAACAAGGGTAACGGAGAATGCAAAAGCAAACCAGGCAGCAGAAAGTCAGCGAGCAAGATTCAGGAACCAGACGCTATAACCGACAACTCCTAGCACACAGCAGAGGCTATTTAAAGAGCCCTCCTCCAATCAGCCCGGAGAGCCTGACACACCTCTAGTGCTAATGTCTGACAGCTGGGGAAGGTGAAACCTAGCAACACAGCCTGCTACACATTACCAGGGTAAACAGAGTGTAACAGGGATGGGCGGGACTTGATGATGTCATAACAACTGAGATCACACTGGTGATTGACAGGAGGTGGGCTTAACAGCGCTATTTGCATAAATCGTGTCATTAAGCCCCGCCCCTCATCGTAATTTATGGCTTCCCTCCGGGTTCTCCCAAAGGGAAGCTTTCAATATTCGGCAACCCTGTTATAGCAGCAGTCACAAGAACAGTGCTCCCTATTCACTTTCATGTTATGCTGTGAGAGAACAGACTCATGTTTGTAACATGCTAAAATACCACCTACATAAATAAGATGAACACACGATTCTCTTAGTACACTGCATTTTACTGTTTATATTTTAGTATACAAAACACATTAGTAAAAAGGGCTTGAATGGCTTTGGGAATGTGAACAGTCAGACATATCTTTGGCAGCTATTGAGAAGCTGATTCATGGTTTTTCATACACTCCCTGTCCCTTCACCCACTTCCCACTTCAGCCTATTTTTCATCCAGGTGTGTGAGCCAGTGAGATCATCGCGGTTAAACATTAACTATTGTCTAATGCCAAATCTCAGGTTTCAGGTTTTGAAAATCTCTGTACTTTAGCTATATTAGCATCACAAGGCTGACCAGGTGATTGTCTGGTGGAAATGTATTGGAGGACTCTGGAACCTCTGAAAGACTTTTACTCTTTGTAATCTAATAGCCATATTGATCTGGGTTATGGTAGCGATGCTGTACACGTCAGTGCTTTTGTAGTCATTGTTAAGAACGTGCAATGCTTTGTGATTTAGCTATTCCCACATGCAAAAGACTTAAAACCCTTGAATCCTGAATATTAATCAAAGACAAAAGGCTGTTCAATTTACAAAGCGAATAATGCTCATGTCACGCACATTATACACTTGGTTGAAAACAATTTACTGATTTCATGTTGTCTTAATATTTGTAAATTGCTTGTTGATGCTCATATATTTATAATCTTCCTCTTTATTGAAATACATTGTAAAGTGGTTTATAGATTTTCTAGATTAGTCATAGTAAAATCTTAAGGGAAGTCATTTTTCTTACTTAAATGTTGCAAAATGCATTAACATTAAATTATGTCAACTTCTACCCTTTCTGAAAAAAGGATGAAAATCAGGATGTGTGTCTTCTTCATTTGTACATTGCTTAGCTAAATATATAATGGGCGAGTGTTTACAGAGAAGGGGAATTTACTATTTGATATAATGTATTTACAGAATTAAATAATATACATGCAATTCCAGAACTAGCAATCTGCTGACTGTTCTCTCTTGCTCTGCAGTGAGCTGTGATGAAGGATCTCCTTATGGAAGGAGCTGGGAGTGACTGACAAGCTTTCAGCCTTCCGCAGAAATGCCATTTGTGAATGCGTGAAGCTCAGATCATATTGAGCATGTGTAGTACCCTATACAGAAATACAGTTATCCTTGGTATTTACTATTACTAGTTTACAGTGATAATTCAGATGCACAGCATTGCCGAAGGTTTTTCTGTATTGTACATGAGACATCTTGGTTAAGTACCGGTGTATACAGCATATGTTTTTTTTTATATTTTTTCTTAAATGGGCATTTAAAAAAAATATTTTGATATATTTCACCCTCCAATATACTTACATAATCACATTTAGTTTTTATTCTAGTTTTTATTTAATGATGTCACTTCCACTACCACTGCTAGACCTGGGGGACTATTACTTGGCTCTGTTACCCTTCAAACACATGAATTCTTTATTATGTTTTATATTATGTATATTGCTGTTTACCACTTACTACAACATGAAACTATGGAGTATATTTAACAGACAAATAAGATACATTTCCTTAATATGGCCAGCAAAATCTTCTGGAGGTCAATTCCACAATGTCAGTGGTCAAAGTGGAAATTTAAAAGTGGTGGTATGGACATTTAGATGTGACAGTATGGAAACAAAAAAAAAGAGAATGGATATTTATAGTTTTTTAATTAAATCAGTGGGAGAAGGGACGGTATAGCATACCACCATAGACAGCCCCACACAATGCTTTAAAGAATTATTATTATTTTTAATGTTTATTTATAAGGCATCAGATAGTATCCACAGCAGCGCTGTACAGAGGCAATAGGAAAGCCAATTATTACATTTCCAATACAATAATTAACAGACAGGGAACAAAATAATATAAATAAGGAATACAAGTACGATGTAAAAAATAAAGTACTGTGCAAAAATAGCAGAACAATATGTAAGGAAAATAAAGATGCTGGATATGTGTGTAGAAGCAGGTGAATAGGGACAGAGATAAACAGTAGAGAGAAAAAGGTTGGAAGGAATGAGGACAAGGAAGAGGGGTGATGACAGCAGGGACGTTGAACTTGCTCATAAGAAATAACATGCTAAGTGAGAGAGGGCAAATAAAGAGGAGAGACAGTGATGGAGGTGGGGAGGGCAGGTAAGCTTAGGTGGAGGAAGGGTAGGCTAGCCTGAAGAAGTGGGTTGAGAGGGGTGGCCCTGGAGAAGTCTTGGATGCGGGAGTGAGAAGTAGTTATCAGGTTGGAGTTGAGGTGACGGTCACCAGCAGGGCGGAGGGGACAGGAGGGAGTGTGGATGGAGATAAGGGAGGAGAGGTAGGGAGCAGTGGAGGAGGAGAGTGTCTTGTAAGTTGTGGTGAGAAGCTTGAAGAGAATTCTGAAAGGAACAGGAAGTCAGTGTAGAGATTGACAGAGAGGGGAGGTGGAGGCAGTGCATTGGGAGAGGAAGATGAGTTTGGCTGCAGCATTTAGTATAGATTGTAGGTGTGCGAGGCAGCCAGATGGAGGCCAGAGAAGAGAATGTTGCAGTAGTCCAGACGGGAGATAAGAGAGTGAATGAGCATTTTAGTGGCGTGTTGTTAAGAAGGGTCTGATGCAAGCAATGTTGCGGAGATGAAAGCGGCAGGAGAGTAAGAGGGCGCAGGTGTGGGGAGTGAAGGAGAGAGAGAAGTCCAGGATGACACCCAGGCAGTGGGCTTGGGTGGAGGAGGAGATGTAAACATAGACAGAGAGAGGAGGTGAAGGCAGAGCGGTGGGAGAGGAAAATGTGTCTGACGGTGGCATTTAGTATGGTTTGTAGGGGAGCGAGATGAACTAGAGGGAGGCCAGAGAGGAGAATGTTGCAGTAGTCAAGATGGGAGATAATGAGAAAGGAAATGAGCACTTTAGTGGTGAAGGAAAGTGAGGAGTCTAGGATGAATCCCAGGCAATAGGCTTGGGTGGAGGAGGAGATGGTGGAGTTGTTGATAATAATGGAGATAATAGGAAAGGATACGCGAATAAGGGAAGACAACAATTTCAGTTTTGTCCATGTTAATCTAGAGAAAGTGCTGGGACATCTATGAGGAGATGGCTGAGAGTCAGTCTGACTGACACTTTTGGCAGGAGCAAGGGGAGAGATCAGTAGAGGAGAGATAGATTTGTCGTCAGCATAAAGGTTGTGGTGAAAGTCAAAGAAGCTAATGAGGTCACCCAGAGAGGAGGTGTAGAGCGAAAAGAGAAAGAGACCAAGAATCGAGCCCTGGGGGACATCAATGGGAAGAGGAGTGGTTGGGGAAGAGAAGCTAGGGATTGAGATGGTAAGGAGTGGTCAGAGAGATAGGAGGAGAAACAGGACTGGAAAGAAAGTGAAGACTGTGGAGCAGGAGAGGGTGATTAACAGCGTCAAAGGCTTTAGATTTGGCAAAGAGGAGATCATTTGCGACCTTAGTCAGGGCAGTTTCAGTGGAGTGCAGTGGAGTGGAATGGGCGGCACCCAGATTGTAGAGGATCGAGGATGGATTTGTCAGTAAGGGAGCTGATAAGACAGTTGTAAAGAAGAGAAGGGAGATGGGAGCCAGAGGAGAGGGATACGTTGAATAGGTGGGCAAGATGAGAGAAAGATTATGGGCCTGATCCTCATTTAATAACATTAGGGGACTTACACAAGCTTTTTGTATAGCTCCCCTCAAAAGTAACATCTGCGCATGAGCGGTAAATGTTACGCTACAGATCTCCCTGCATACAGAATCAGTTGTGTACGTTAGGAGATCCATACAGGAGATGGCACTTGATTTCCGCATGCCTAATCCCCACCAGACAGGCAGAAAAAGGCATGTAGAGTGCTGGGTGTCAGTAAACTGTCCTGTTTGTGTCTTTGGGCCTGATCCAGACGTACGCCGATGCGCTGTGCTTAGTAAAGCACAGCGTATTGGCATGCAGTCTCCCCGACATTCCCCTTGTGCAAGCGTATTTTCCCTTTCTTATGAACGGCAATAATAAAAATACGCTTGCACAGGAGCATATGCCCGCAAACCCCTCCCTCATTAAACTACCTCCCCCTCCCTACACTAATTTGAGCGTAGTAACGGCAAGGGATGCCCCCTCAGCTGTTACTACAGTGATAGTACGGACGCCTGATCGTAGATCGGGCGTTTCCGTAGTAACGCCGGGCAACATCTGTCCGGCGTATGCGCAGATCGGCTTTTTAAGCCGATCTTACGCTGCTGGCTGGCGTCTTAACGCCAGCCAGCGTAGGTCTGGATCAGGCCCTTTGTGTTCATTTATTACTGTTCCTTTAAGGGGGCTTTCTCTGTATGTCTTTGATCAACTCCTCTCGTTATTTAAACCCTGTCCTCCTGTGCTTCCCTGTGGGATATACTCAGTCTAGTCCGGTCTGAGACTCTGTCTGTCAGCCCTGTCTAGGACTCCTGTGTTTACAGTGTCTATCCGAAGTTTACTTTCCTGCCTTGCCTTGAAATCTGTCCTATTTGGAACCATCCTGGTTCGCTACTTAGTTAACACCCCAACACCTAGCCTTGGTTCACTTCTGACCCCGCGTCTGCTCCCCGCGTGATGCATGTGGATTCTGCGGTCAGCTGTACACGGCTGTGAGTTTGTGCTGTCAGTAGACTCACGGTAAGATCTTTAATGAGTATTACTGTGGTTCTTAGTAGTGGTTGCCCCGCTGTTTGTTAGCTGCTTGTTGATACTATTTGCTTGCCCTGTTAAGTCTTGGTGTGTAGTCTCTGAGGTTTACCTTGGTATCACCTGTTAGACTTCTGCTGTGACTAGTAGAGCTTCTCTGTGCTTTGTTTGATATTGCCAGCTTGTCTGGTAATTTAGTGCAGTAGTTGGGATGTTTGTGGTGTATGGTTTGTGTCAGTAGTTTATCCAGAGTCTTCTGGTAACTGTGCAAGCTTCCAGTCTGCCTCGTTAGCATCCAGTCCCGGTGTTGCTATTGGTTACTGCCATTATTGCCAGAGTATCATCATCATTGTTGTGCAGCATATATCTAGTCCTGTCTGGTATGGTGTATTTAGTACTCAGTCTCTCAGTATTTTGGCACTGTGTAGACAGTTTTGAGAGTGCATAGCATTCTAAACCCAGTCTTGTCTAACCAGGTCTTGTTGTGAGTGCATTGAATTTAATTCTTAGTCTTGTGTACCCAGTCAGTGGTCATTACTTAGTGTTCCCAGCATTGATTATTTTGGCAGGTGTCTGGTGGCACAAGCCTATTCACATCTCACTCTATTTCATATCCTCCTTGAATGTAACTCCATCTGCATCCACACTTGGGATGATCCACATAACCCACTGGTCTGTGCCCATCCCGTGTAACACTGGGGGCTGCTATAAGCAGTTCAACATGGATCTGCTTTCGTACAGAAGCACTTACAAGACCATCACTCTGCACTACCCTTTTCTGTGCGGACATCCAGATCTTTCGTACACATGGAGGTCTGGATCATGCCCTATGTTAGGAACTCAACAAAGAAAGGCAACTAATATGGTGCACGTATATACAAGTATAACTAAAGGTCTAAATAGAGAAAGGAGAGGGGGATTGTGATAGAACCATTAATATTTATCACAGGTTTAATCTTTAAGAGGAAGGAAGAGGAATATTAGAACACGGGGGCACGCAATGAAACTGGAGGGTGGTGAGTTTAGAGGAAATGTGTGGAATAGCCTCCCATCAAAGGTAGAGGTGGTAAAAGGTCTAAGTTTGTTTGATATTTACACTTATCATACTACATTTCTACATCATCTGCAGCACTCTTTGCTCTGCAGCAGGATGGATTCATCTGCTATGAGTAGCATTATACTGAGGTGGCTCATACCAGTATTGGGCTGCTAGCAGCAGCTAAAGAGTGCAGGCAGCAGATGTCAAGCTTTGACACAACAATGCAGAATTTTATTTGCAGCGACAGGCCAGGCAATGTATCACTGTGGGGCTGATCCAGTATTAGCAACTGCATGAAATGGTGTTGCTATATAAGTGATGCAAATTAATGAGATTTTATTTGTCTGACTGATTCTCCTTATAGCACATAAACATTGAAAAGCTTTACTTTTAAACTCTAATTTAGAATTAAGCTATAAAACATCACTTCACAACTCATTAGGGTTGTATATTTAAAATTTGCTCTTCCATGCATTTCTAAATGGCTTTGCCCAGGTGCAGATTTGCTCCTTTTATGCTGTTACTTCCATCTCTGGAACCTGCATCTGCTGTCAGGGCTGTAATGAAGGCAGCATTGCTGCTGTCATCATGTTTCACCTCTTTGAGGGTTTGTCACTCTTTCTGGTGTGCACCCCACACAGTGATGCAGCTGCACTGAGCTGGCCCTAGGTATAAACAGTAAAGGCGATTTACCTAGGGTGGCATTTGGGCAAGTGGGCTACACAGAGTCTGGACTGTCCATTTATAAACAACACAGTTTAGTACCCTTTTAAAAAAGACTGGATTACACAGTTGAAACGCTTTGGTTAGGGCAACTGTGCGCACATACCAGCTCCAGGGATCGAGTTGTTTCTATCACACAGCGAGAAATCGGGCCCATACTGACAACTATACCTGCAGTAAATACCATTGATAGGTCGACTCTCCAAAGGAGATCTGAGGTACAAAAAAAATGGCACGCATGAGTCAAAATTTGAAATATTTGGCTGTAATAGAAGGCAGTTTGTTTGCTGAAGGCCTGGAGAGCAGTACAATAATGAGTGTCTGCAGGCCACAGTGAAGCATAGTGGCAGTTCCTTGTAAATTTGGGGCTGCATTTCAGCAAATGAATTTGGGGATTTGATCAGGATTAATGGTGTCCACGCAGCTGAGCAATATAGGGCTTATCCATGATACAATACCATCAGGGAGGCGTCCGGTTGGCTCAAAATTTATTGTGCAGCTGGACAACAACCCCAAATATACAGCCAATGTCATTAAGAACTATCCTCAGCATAAAGAAGAACAAAGAGTCCTGGAAGTGATGATATGGCCCCCACAGAGCCCTGATCTCAACATCATCGAGTCTGTCTGGGATTACACGAAGAGACAGAAGGATTTGAGTAAGCCTATATACACAGAAGAACTAAGGTTAGTTCTCCAAGATGTTTAGATCAACCTCCCTGCCAAGTTCCTTTAAAAACTGTGCAAATGTACATAAAAAATGAATGCTGCTTTGAAGGCAAAGGGTGATCACACCAAATATTAGATTTCACTTCCGTTCATTCATTTCGTAAATTTTGTAAATTGAAAAAAATATTAACACTTTTATTTTTAAAAACATTCTTACGTTGCAGCATTTTTTCCACACCTGCCTAAAACGTTGTATATTTCAGAGAGAAAAAAATGAAAGGCAGGAACCCGGAGATACAACCCGGAGATATATATATATATATATATTATATATAAAATATATAGTCACTCTAACTCAAGGATAATGATGTTGGGAGATTCTACAAACATATGAGGGCATTGCAGGGACCCTGTTTATCAATGTTTAACATGCTTTATTATAGGTACAGAAATGTAATCTGTAATTCTGTAATCAATTGTATAATAATAAATAATGAAAGTCATTTTAAAGAAACAACTCTTTATTTATAAGGATTTTTCATTAGGCATGCAACCAGGCCCAGCGTCACTTGCATCAGGGGTAGGTAGTATTTATGTTGTGATTTTCGGCTAGGGGGCATCAGTCAAAATCTTGCCTAGGGCATCAAAATTATCTGGGGCAGGACCTGCTGCTGCAAATAGACAGAACTGTCTGCTCTGTGCTTTACTCAAGTGCCTGGGAATGACATTTTTTGGGCCCCATAAACCCTACTTAAAACAAGGATATACTGTCATTTTAGGACAGTTACAAGACAACCTTCCTCTCACCACCCCCACATCTGCTGGGAGGCTCCCTACATTCAGCAATGTTTACTTAAGTGAGATTTTGTTTTCTCACTTTTCCACCTCAGACTTAATCACTTCATCACTTACACATTAGGAGGAAACACTTAGGCTCTATAATTAGAGCCAATGCAACTACAAGTGTTTTAATATTGTTTATTTTTCCCCCTGATCTGCTGAGGACTTTTAGAATGTAGAATGTGTATTTGCATAATATACAATACCACACACAGGAGAAGAGGGCACTGCCCCTACTCTTCTACATGTGGATGGTGAATCTGTGACCTGAACCCTATCCTAAATATTCCACATGCAACTCTGTGTGTGTGGAATATAGGATTGTACATAATGGGTAAACCAAACCCTTACTGTATGATTTACATGCAAAGGTGGTCCGTCCCCTCTTGTGAAGGCTGATTTCCGCACAGAACACAGAATCTGGAGGCTGCGCTCCATTGCAGAAATATAGGGACTACACATGCACAGTACCTATACAGAGCTGACTTACGTAAGTCAGTTAGTTACCTTTCTTAATTCAGGATCAGGTCCACACTAAGGATACTAAATATATTTAGATTTGAATAGTCTGGTTATAGTTTAAATAGACTTTATTTCTCTCTTTATACACTCTTTTTCCAAAGATATTTATTATTTCTCCCTTATGAGATGCCATATTATATCTTACCAGGCAAAAAAAAAGAATGTTAAGAGAAACATAGTATATTTTTAAGGGCAATACAGATAGCATTCTTAGAAAACAGCTCCTGGAAAATGATATAGCTGTGGGACTTCTCCTAGAAACTGTCCTAACCTTAAAGGTGAGAACACTAAAAATAAATATTATTGTTGGGGTCCAATGAGGTGTCAATCAGGGCTGCAAATTGTCTCCAATCTATACTCCCCACCGCCTGATAGCCCACCAAATGGGATTTTCCCACCATCAAAACTTGGTAAAAGGACAAAGAATATCTGCAGCAGCAGTGGTAGCTACATCTTCACCAATACAGATAGCTAAAGGATGGGGTCCTGTTGAGCCTTGACACTTAGAAGGCCTTTGAAAAAGTCTCCTGGATCCATCTTCAAAAAAAATATTTGAGGTCTGAAAATTTATCATATTCCTACATACAAACCCAATTACTACCCTTCTACTACTACCCTTACACAAATAACACTTACACTTCTGGGCTGCACAGGAGTGAAGGAACCGGGGATCAGAAGAGTCAGTCACCTCCCCCCTTCAAAATATTTTGCTCCCTCATGAACTTCTACACAAAAGCAATTGGGGTGAATGAAAAGAAACCGGGGATGAAGAATTTATAGGCTTTATTTTAACTTGCCAACTGTTATAATTTCTGTATACCAAAAATGAAGTTATCTTCATGTTTGTTCTGCCTTCATTTTCTTCTTAGAAATGCTTTTTGTTTCTTAGAATCCCCACTAATTTGTTATCACAATTTGCATCAAGCATCAGCAGACACACAAAACAAGGACGCTGCACTTCCCATTGACTGTTCTTATAAGTTGTACAACAATGCAACACAGAGAGCAAATAATTGTGGCCTACAGACTGTTTAAAATGTTAGCAGCAGCCTCATTGGGCCTGATCCAGACCTACGACCGCATGCGATCGTACGCCGGTCGGGAGCGTAAAACCGGGAGAAAAAACGCACTGCGCATGTGCAGTATGACAACTTCCGGTCGTCCGAAGGACATGAGCGTACAGCGAGTGTATTTTGAGCGTATTTTTCGTGCGTTTTGTACGATGATAGTCTGGACGCTCGCGTTACTACACAGAGGCGGGGATAGCCATTTAAATTGTACAGTATGGGCGTGCTAAGCCTCGTACGACCAGCGTATCGGTACGAAAATTCGCACGGACGCTTGAAAAAGTTAGGGTAGGGTTCAGCCGCCGTAAGTCGGTACAATCAATGGGAGTGTCATGGGCGTGAAAGTTTATACGCCCGGGCGATCATACGCTACGCTCGCGGGCGTAGGTCTGGATCAGGCCCATTGTCACTAGCTTGTTGGTTTGACAATGGTTGCCTTCAGAGTAAGTGAAGCCATTCCTTTAAAAACCTAACAATCTTCCCCCAGAGATTTCATTAACATATTCTCCATTTAACCCTCCCAGTAGCAAATAGCATTTTCATCCACTCTGTCAGCTTCCATAAAGATCTTCTCACACAGCGCCCCTCAACCTATTTACCCAGATACTGCTCTTTCTGGGAGCGATAATCTTGGCTAAAGAGGTTGGGGCTGCTAAGATAGACAGAAGTCCCTTGCACCTGATTGGCTGCACGGGCCTTCCATCAATCATGGCAAGAGTCCTGTGCAGCTTTCTAATTCACTGACTGAGAAACTCTAACCAATGTGTGGCACCTCTACCTCCTGGACGGAGTTTCCAAGTCTGTCGGACTCTTACTGGCAAGTATAGGGATAATAAAGTGATGGAAGCTCTGGATCTCTTGTAGAATGCAGAGCATCCATTACTATATTACAGCTGTACTTGATAATATTTAGAGTCAGACAGATGGGGAAAATCCAGTGAGGAAGTGGAGGTACAGTGTCCGATAATTGGACTTGCCCACACACTACATTTTATTGTACATTTGGGACGATAATCAGTCAGGAATCCTGATCAGATTATTGTCCCAGAGCCTTTCATAATAATAATAATAATAATAATAAAAGGTTTCAGAAATCCATCAGCATCACAAACTAGAGAATTTTGTTTTCATAACTCTGATAATAGCTCCCCATTTTTCCTTAAGTTTTTTCCTGTGACTTCCTTATGTCGCTGTGACTCTGGCTTTGCCATCTTTAGATGGTGGGAGCAGCATGATATGGCTCATATGGCACACACCAGGGGCGCTTGGTGAGGGAAAGGATGCCATTCTCTTCTCCCACCTGTGGCCAGTAGATAGACATAGTACAGTGACAGCAGATCCACAGATGTAGAAAACAGGAGGACATGTCTTATCTAGGGGCAGACTGCATCGCCATCTACCTGTACCTTGTGTGGCTCCATCATACACTGTTTGGCAGCCATTGCTAGGGTGTTTAGGCGGCACTGATCAGGCACACTGTTAAGCATTTCAGCCACCCCTAAATATTGGTTTCCCCCACTCCATCCCCAAATATTTTTATTTTATTATTTATTTTATTTATTTATCTAGGATTAAAGCCAGGACAGGACTTCTCCACACCCACTGTCATTGTATTGGGTCTACCCCCTGGCCACGGGTGACATCCCCCTCTCAGCCAGTGTTCCTGGTGAATGCTATTCTGACCAAGGGACAGAAATGCCACTAATCATTGATCTCTATGGCAACTATAAATCAACTATTTTGAGTACATGTAAACAAGACATGGTTACCCACAGCTGGCCAAAGTTAATTTTTGTTGTGTAAATGCTTTATCACTAAGGTTTATATCTAGGATGTTATATAATAATAGCTGCATGCATTTGATTTGCACACTTATGTAAGTCAGGGTTGCCGACTTTTAGTAGCTTCCCTCCAGGAGATCCCGGAGGGAAACTATAGATGCATACAGGGGGTGGGGCTTAATGATGGTATTTATGCAAATCACGTCATTAAGCCCCACCCCCTGACTAATACTTACCCGCTTTTAGCTGTAATAGGGATCGGGACGGGGCTTGATGGTGCAAATTGCGTCATCAAGTCTCTCCCTGTCCCTAGCAACACTAGTATACTAGTGTTGCTAGGCAGGGGGCAGGACTTGAGGCACCATGGGCCTCAAGTCACTGGGAGATTTGCAGATTCTCCCGGGATACCGGGATATTTTCATGCACAGTACAGCCATGCTTGTTATTCAGCTTAGGAGAGATGTGTGCTCCTATTTTTATGGATGAAAGGAGCAGACAATCAGTGTCTGCCAGGGCCTGTCACTAAATCATATGGAATACAGGTTTGGTATATTTTCCAGCTGTTGTATATATTTTTATATAGATTTTTATTTTATTTTTACAGTCTTAAAAAAAGCTAGTAGAGATTTATGACAATTATATTGCTGCCAATGTCTTGATTTTATTAGTGAGACCAAGCCTGCCTCAAGCTAGCACATTCATGTATGTATAATTATTTCCAGCGTAGTCTGAATACTGTATGTTTGTAATACTGAGCTTCTTATGCCTTTCATAGGACAATACTAAATCCGGCATAGAACAATGGATCAATAGTCCCGTTTAGCAGGTTTATAGTAATAATCTATCAGTTTCATTAACATTTCTCTTTCAATGTGTCTTCCTCATGTTAAGTTATAATGTTTGTAATGGAAAACATTTGTATGCCTTTGAATCAAGTCGATTTTTACCATCTGTAAATAATATGTTTCCTCAAGGGGTAATGTGTAGGAAGTAATATCTGTTCCTGTACGGAAGTTAGTTTCTTTCAGCATTGCCAAACTAGTCTTGAGAGCATTAAGTAAACCTGTTTGGCTGCAGTAACCTAACTGTGTATATTGTAATGTGCAGATTCGTGGGAGAGCATAGACTGCAGTCTCCTGGGGGTAGTTACCCAGATACAAGACAAGGCCATTGTTACATGTTAAAGTGTAACGTTTTAACTGCCTCTGTTAACACATTGGTCACACTTCTCGTGTGCCTCTGTAACACGTATTATAACGAAAGTATGCTAAATGACATAACATTTGTTATAGAAGACTTAAAACAAATATTGGACTGTCTAGCATTTATGGCTCATTTATATTTGGATGTATGTCTA
>WWET01003450.1:156309-169068 GCA_011038615.1 Limnodynastes dumerilii
TATATTACTTATAGGCAACTTTTTTTTTTATCATCAATATTTTTATTGGTATTTTGCAAGGGGTAGGGGTGGGGATACAGAAAAAAGAAACAGGACGGGGAAGGGGGGTAGCAGATGAAAAACACAAGCGTAGGAACATACAACGAGAGTACAATAACCAGTGCAATCGTCAGTCAAATTTAACTTTTATAATGGCTCTAAACGTAGGTGGAAGCTATTCATTTAGGCTAAATGGTAATGGGTCAGATGGGTAGGATGCTGGATTCGCCCAGAGGGTCTCTCCGGAAGCTTCGTATTCTCGCCAGGCAGCCCACTTAACTATGGGTGAGGACACGCCTACAGAGTAATTAATACAACTTTTAAAGTGCGTTTTACACCTAGTTTCAGAACTGGTAAAAATATAACATTGAGAATAAGATTAAGTTTGTGACTGATAGAGATAGTGAATATTTTTGGAGTGAATAGAAATTCATCTGGAACCAAGTGGACCAATGACCCAGAGGGTTTGATTTGGTGTAAATTTTGATCAGGAGAGTATTAACAATTGATATTTCTCATATTTTTTAGTTGACAGGCCTAACAAAGTATCAAATCTGCTTTTTAACTATACACTTTCTCAGTGAAAATGGTTATTATCGCATGAAAAGTTTTTCATATTTACAAACTATGGAACACCATGGAAAATTGTGGTTTCCATGGCGATCAATGTATAGATCAGTGATCTCCTTTGTTATATTTATTAAATGCCAGAGCAGGTTTTTACACTCCACTCCTGGTATAAAAATAATGCCATCTCAGGATGGTAAGTAAGTAAATAGAGCCCTAAAACTTAACATATGATATAGAGCCCTATTACAGGGGTAATATAGAGCACTAATATAGGGTTCCCAGATTCTTCCTTCATACTTCTTTCTCTGTTGTTTTCCTTTTTCTCTCTTCTCTGCATCTCCTTCATTGAGATTTGGATGATGAAATGACCAGTTCACATCAGAGTCAAACATCTCCAACAGAAATCTATCACACTGTACAAACTATCTATTACCCTGCACGTGCTATCTATCACACTGTACAAACTATCTATCACACAGCCCATACTATCTATAAAACTGCCCATAATATATATCACACAGCCCATACTATCTATCACTTTACCTATACTATCTATCACACTGCCCATACTATCTATCACACTGCCCAAACTATCTATCACTTTACCTATACTGTCTATCACACTGCCTATATTATCTATCACACTACCCATGCTATCTATCACTTTACCTATACTATCTAACACATTGCCTATATTATCTATCACTTTATCTATACTATCTGTCACACTGCCCATAAAGTATTTCACACTGCACATACTATCTATCACACTGCTCATACTATTTATCACACCTCCCATACTATCTATCACACTGCCCATACTATCTATCACACTACCCTACTATCTATCACACTGCCCATACTATCTATCACTTTACCTATACTATCTATCACATTGCCCATACTATCTATCACACTACCCATACTATCTATCACACTGCCTATACTATCTATCACACTACCCATACTATCTATCACACTGCCCATACTATCTATCACTTTACCTATACTATCTATCACACTGCCTATATTATCTATAAAACTACCCATAATATATATCACACAGCCCATACTATCTATCACACTGCCCATACTATCTATCACACAGCCCATACTATCTATAAAACTGCCCATAATATATATCACACAGCCCATACTATCTATCACACTGCCCATACTATCTATCACACTATACTGTCAATCACACTGCCCACACTGTTCTTCCTTTTTTAAAGTAAAAAAAAAAGAACCCTAATAAATGTATCTATATAAATAATGCCTGGGCATCTCTGAGCTTTTGGATGCAGTGTGCCTCTTAATTAAATTGTACTGCACAGTTAAGCATTTCCAGTGTTGTTAACAGACTCATATTAAGGAACTGTTTTGACACAGTGGTAACTTATACCTTCATTGCAAGCGCCTCTATATTGATTGTACCACAGAGTTGAACGATTAAAGTGTAAATAACAAACTCATAACAAGGAACTGTGTTGTGGCATTAGTGACCTACACCATCGTGGCCGATAAGGTCCATTCCACCTCTGGCATTGATACTCTACATTTGTATATTACAATATACTGTTTATTCTACAGTTAGGAAGAGGTCCAATCCCCGCTGTATTCGTTTGATGATTGTATGAAGCAGTCGAACCTCTGCATTTGCATTACAAGTGGTGTTTGTTTTTTACTTTGCAATATTGCACACACTTTTCTATATATAGTCACAATAAATAAATCTTTACTTCTTGTAAAGTTACCCTTTCCCAGTGGGTATTTAGGGGCCATGTCCAGGGGGTCAGGAGAGTCTGAGAGGCTTCTCCATTACTCTAGTATGCCCTTTATGCTTCAGACGCGTCACACCACTGCAGACTTGCCGCATCGAACCAGACATGTGAGTATTACAAGGGAAGTCTTTGGGGTGTCTTAGGGTCAGGCAGCGGGGAAGGGAGTCTTAGAATTAGGCCGTGGGGAGGGGGGTCTTAGGTTTAGGCTGTGGGGAGGGGAGTCTTAGGGTCAGGCTGCAAGGAAAGGAGTCTTAGGGTCAGGTTGCGGGGAAGGGAGTCTTAGTGTCAGGCTGTGGGAGGTGAAGGTTAGGGTAATCGACGGGGAGTGTTAGGGTAAGCCTTGGATAAGGGTATGGGTTACATTAATACTTACCATTCGCTGCATCTTCGTCCTGGGGCTGATTGATTACTTCAGAAACAATTGATTTAAGAGCCTGTTCGGAACTGGCTGGTATAAAGGGCCATTTTGAAATAGGGCCGTTCTAACCACAAACCCACACCTTTTTTCTTACTAATTAGTCTTGCAACATTTTATGCTCTAAATTTCTAATAAATACTGTTCTCCTAACACCATTGAATGTCTCTCCATCCTAATTATGTGTGATGTACTTATTTTGGGATCTGGACTTGCGGAGTGGGAGACCCTCAGCAACTAGGCCTTTTAATTAAGTGGATTATATTCTGTACAAAGAAAACTGCCTGATTTTTGTTTCACAGAAGCAGCAGTCTTGTCTCCATGTAAATCATGTTCACAACGTTCAATGTTTTCCCACTAATGAGTGCTGCAAACATTGTTCCACTATAATTTATTTGAACAGTGCTTTGTTACAGAATACCTAATTATGGGATCATTATTTACACAGAAATATTGAGTTGCTAAATGAGCTAGTTTTTAACAAGCCAGGTCTTGGACTGATGTGTAAGAAAAACTACTCAAAGAGTGCATGGTCTGCATAACAAAATGAATGACTTCAAGAATGGAGCATGTGTGAGCTCAGCGGAGAGAAAGAAGCTGAAGTGTAATAAACAGAGGCATATATAGAGATTAGATAGAAGTACTTTTCAAGTAATTGTTTCATATTGTTGCTACATATTAATTTTCCTTCTAACTACTAGGATAACGTACAGTGCCTAATTCCCTGATATCTGCTCAACCTAGTTCCCAGGTAATATGCCTGACATAGTGAAGCTAGTCCAAGTACAATCCATATTTATACACTGCCTCCATTTTTTGGGGGGATGGTGCAGAAATGTTATCATAAGGTCTGGCTACCGTGACTACTGTACAAGCAAGGGGACTGATCGTAAAAACATGCACGGAAATTCAGCACTTAGTTAAGTGGGAATCGGCCAAGAAATGAATTTAGTGTATGCAGGCACAGCTTAAATACTTATATATCTGCTATATTAGCAGCCAGACACCTGTTTACACCACTGTGTGTTTGCCTAGGATTTCAAAGTATTACCACTTAAAATCATGTTGCTCTGTGTCCAGCATCCTTTCACATCTTGCTGTTTCTCCATAAGTAACACACAGTTTAGTTTGTTATTTTGAGAAAAGAATAAAAACAATAATAGCTGATTCAGTGAGTTCTGACTTTTATGCAGAGGTATAGCATGGATTAATGGCACCCGTAGCATGTTAATGCTAGACCCCCCGCCCATCCCATCCTCCCATAGTGTAGCATGCCAGGGAGCGGGGTGAGCATATTCCCTAATATTTGCTGGCTAAAAGGAAGTGATGATTAAAACTTTGAATATTGATTGTTTTGTTCTTCTCTTTGTGCCTCACATTGGGCCTGATCCACAACAACGCTCTCTTGCGTTGTTACGGCGGTCGGATGCGTAAGATCGGCTGTTTAGACGATGTGCGCATGTACCAGGCAGATGTTTCCTGGCGTAACTATGATTTTTTGCAATTGTGGATCTGGCGTCCCTAACTATAGCATAATTACGGTGGAAGGGGCGTGCCAATCATATGATCACCATAATTACGCTATAGTTAGTGAAGGTAGGCGGGGGGAGGCAGGGAAATGAGGCAGGGTTAGTAGATTATGCACCGGTCCTGCTGTAGTTGCTCCGGCAAAAGTTAGGGAAGCCTACAGCTGGTGTAACAGAGTGTAAATACGGCAGGACGGGGGGAGTGTCAGGGGGAGTGCATTGAGGTTACGCTGTGTGTTAGCACGCACAGTGCCTCATCATAGGTCTGGATCAGGCCCATTGAATCTTACTGCACAATGGAGAAAATGAAAATGGCCAGATAGCTGTCATTACACATATTCTCCCACCCCTGTTACATATTTCCCTTCTTACACATCTGCCTTTTAATCTTTCTCCCTAATGACATACCCGCCTTCTTGAGCCCCCTCTACAATACAGTTCCTCCTCCCTGCAGCCCCTCCATACACATTGTCCCCCCTGTGGTGTTAATGCATTATTGAATAGTATTGCATAGTGCGCTCACTCTGACGACTGATCGTACTGTTAATCAGTCAGACACCAGCTAACAAAGTTCATATGCAAAAGTCCTGCACTAGGCTCTGGGAGCTGCGCCTTCCCCTTAAAAGCTCGGGTCTTGAATCCGTGCAAAAAACATGTGGACAGGCTCATACCAAAAGGAGACTTGTAAGAAGGCATATAACAAATCACAAAGAGAGGCAGCTAAACACAGCGTTACCAGCGTCCTGGGCCACGTGTAGAGAAGGTGCATTTCTGGATACTGTTACCGTTGGGAGAAGGTTGCTAGTCTCCACCCCTACACGTTTCATCCCCAAGTGACTTCATCAGGGGGTGGAGGAGACTAGCTGTGAACTCATTTAAATAAGCTCCGGTCGGGAGAGTAATTAAAAAATTAACCCTTACAGGGAACGCCAATATGAATAAAAATACAACAGACATCATCTAAAAATACATGCAAAGCTATGCAAAACACTGCAGTGTTCTAAACACGCAGTGTAAACCATATTAGTGGTAATAACAATTAGATACATAATAAAAGAAAGAAATCACCATTAACAATAAACTATATAAATAATTACAACATTTACAATATTTTCAATATCTTAAATATTTTAAAACGCCCAATAAGGGTCATATAAATTATAACCCTTAGAAAAGAATAAAGCATTCTCAGTAAATGAACAAATAAAAAATAATAAATAACAATATATCCGGCAGATCACTCACAAGCTGTGCCAAAATTATAAAATAGATTCAGAGCTAAAAGACTTAAGAAAAAAACGAAAGGATGCTAGATCATGTACCCATATGATATTATAAAAAAGGAGTAATCTCAATCCCTTCATTTAATCCCAAAGGGGATAATGTATTTACGGTCACAATCCAAAAAGTTTCTCGTTGGAGTAATTTATTATCTCTATCGCCACCTCTAAGGTCCTTGGGGACCCACTCAATGGCTTTGACTCTCAAAGTGTCAGTGGAACCACCGTGGACCTCATTAAAATGCCTAGGTAGACTATGGTTGGTAAAACGATTTTTAATATTTCGTAGATGTTCTAAAATACGAATCTTAAGCATCCTTTTGGTTTTTCCGATATAAAAAAGCCACACCCACATTCAATTAAATACACAGCGTAGGTGAGATTACAGTTCAAAAAGTGCTTTATCTTAAACTCCCTCTTTTTATCTGAATCCCAAAAAGATTTTTCTCTTCTTGTGGCAAAAAGCGCAAACCTTGCACTTTCCACAAGGAAAGAAGCCATTGGGTCTGAGGATGGTACTAGTCTCCTTGGAATCTACAGGAGATAAATGGCTTGGGGATAAAAAGGATTTGAGGTTCCGAGCCTCGTGGAACCTTACTAGAGGTCTATCAGGCAATATTTTAGACAAGATAGGGTCTGTTTTAAGAACAGGCCAATGTTTAGTAAGGATGGAACGTATCTCATTACTAGCACTATTAAAATCAGTAGTAAAGGGACAGTCATTAGGGTTCAGTAGAGAATCCTTTACTCTATATTCCAAAAGGCTAGTCCTGTCTAGGTCTCTAGTCTTTGAAATACTTGAGTCAATTAATTCCACAGGATAACTACTATCCCTACACCTGGATTTAAACTGTTCAGCCTTAGCGTCAAATTTTGGGAGGTCCAAACAATTCCGTCGGAGATGTAAAAACTGCGAAAAAGGTATGTTCCGTTTCCACCTCTCCAAATGACAGCTATGGAAGTTTCCGTCAGTTTCCTTAACAGACGTATCTATTTTTATCCTACAGCCATCAGACTCAGGTGCTTCTGAGGAAACTGCAATAAGGCTGATGCGGTGAAACGCGTAAAGGTGTAAATTTTAAATCTCTTGTCTGGCCAGACACTCACAGTTCATCAGGTATCTCAACCTTGAAATTATCCTGCCTATTGTGGCATTGCAAGTCGTCAGCACAGCTTTCTTTCCCGTGCAACTCTATAGATATTTTGCACATCACAGCATTTGGAAGCCGATAGAGCAACTATCCTTTCCGGGTACTAATCCACTTTGATACTAAACAGGACTGCATTCTGCTGACACCCCACGCTGGATCCCAATCCAACCTACCGGTAGGTGGGAGTCCCGTCGGAGGTTGCATCAAATCATCCAGATAGCAGCCATCTCCTCCGGACTGAGGATCAGGTACAGGGGCACGGGAAAAACACATTTATCAAGATCTATACGACAAGCAGTGCCAATTTATGTGCACCTTTGGATTTTAATACCAATACCAACTTCTTGTGTTGCAAGTCGATACTCACTATATGTAGTAACATAGTGATTGCAGTACCAGCATCTGCTGCTAATAATTCTTTTCAACACTATATTGTCAAAAATCCCTGCAAGGTAAACTAAAAGACGTTTGTTTTCTGGCCAGCGTTAAATGATAATTATCTATCTTTGATCTTAATAATGTTGCATTTTTCATTTTTATTATTCCTATTTTTACCTGTTTTGTAATTTTGAATAAATTGTTTCAATTTTATTGAAGGAGTTATCACTGGTTTAATACTTGCTCACCACTTTTTCCTTTTCTGCTTCCAAAAATAGGTCTAGGAATTTGAAAGGATCTTTTTTACTTCAGAGGACTGAATTGTTGCACATTCAAGTTTGGAGATTTGCCTAAATACTTGGGGCATATAGTGGTTGAGGCAGAGTGGAGGTCCCCCTTGGGGGCAGTGCGGGACTGTGAAGCTTGAATTATTACGTGCTTTCTGTTGCTGTCTGGAGGAGTTGAAGCCCTGAAAGAAAAGTGGAAAAACATAAAGTGAAAGATTCTGACCAGACTGCACTAATACAAGAGAAATAAAGTATGAGTATAAGAACTTACCTTTTATTGTTTGCTTGGGTCAGACGTTTTCACCCGATTGTGTGCTGCCCTCCCCCTTTTTTGGAGGTTGAAAAAAGCAGAAATTGAGCAGAGTGAAATAAAGACAAAGAAACTGAAAGACCAGATTCCAGCCCTGACACAAGAGGAATAAAGTGTGAGTATAATAACCCACCTTTAAAAGTTAGTTTGTGTCAGACGTTGTCACCCGATTGTACGCTGTTCCTCCTCCCCCTGGAGATTGGAAGGAGCCATGGGTCCCTCTGGAGATTGGAAGGCGCTGCGAGCCTGTAAGAGAAAAAAGAATAAAGAAAGGATTGGATTCAGGCACTGACACAAGAGGAACACAGCGTGAGTATAACAACCCACCTGTATACTTTCTTTTTGTCAGACGTTATCACCCAATTGTGTATGATCTCCCCTTCTTGGAGGCTGGGAGCAGTCAGGGTTCCACAGAAAGAGAAGAAGGGATCGAGAAGAGAAAACCACAGATAAAGATCTAAAGACCTGATTTTGCCTAGACACAAGAGAAGCAAAGTGTGAGTATAATACTTACCTTGGTGACTCTTTTGTGTTGGACGTTATCACCCGATTGTGTGCTGTCTCTCTTTCCTTTGAGGGCGGCAAGGAACTGGTAACCTGGAATAAGAAGGAAGAAAGATAAAATAAAGATTGTATTTCGTTGCAATTCAAGAGAAACGAAATAAAGTGGAGAAACGGTGACACACCCTCTAAAATCAGAACTCCAAGAGAAGTGTTGTGAGTAACAGAAGTACTCAATCTACTTTGATTTGCTATACTGGGAAAAGTATCCCCTTACCGGTTGTACTTAAGAACGTATTAGAAAGAGTGGAGAGACATTTCCGGAAATAAGAACTTTTAGCAACAAAGACCCTTCATATTTTATAGACTTTGTGTATAGATTGTTAGTATGCACCCTTAGCTAACATTCCTATTCCACCCTTTTACCTATATAGTTTTTGTAATGTCACCCCTAAGGACTGCTCCACTCAGGTTATCATCCAGCTGTTGTTGGTATGCTGGAGTCGGGTTACAAGACAATTTTTCATATACCAGATGGTCCCGGAGCTGTCTGTAGATTTCTTTACAATAGTCTTGTACATGTTGTATTACAATACTACCCCCCTTGTCCGCAGGGCGGATCACGATGCTGCTGTCCTCTTTCAGAGAAGAGCGTTGTTCTAGAGAGAGATTGTGGTTGGTGCGAAGCATCTGTGCTGCTGCTTTATGGATGCCTTCATCCAAAAGACAGTCAAAGCTCTTGAGGGATGCATTCGCAGATGGGGGGGGTCAAAGGTGGATTTAGGATGCAATATTGTATGCGTAGCCAGATGCTCATCAGGAGATTCATCTTTCTTATTGAAAAATTCTTAAAGGCGAAGAGACCTAGAGAGTTTGTGTTGCTCTATTTTCGCCTGAAGGCTATTGAACAAGCAGGTAAGTACGAAGGAGAGGCCCTTGTTAAGGACCTCAATCTCATGTGTGGTAAGAGTTCTGTCCGATAGGTTATAAATTAAATCTGGCTTGACCTCAGGACCCTTGGCTCTGAAGCAGTGGCCGCCCCCCTCGTCGTTTTATATATATATTAAACAAGCAGGTGTGCGCATAAAAGGTACACTTAAACGTTCTATCACCCAATTTTTCACTGTTAGAAAGTTCACGTATCCAATTTGTGTCCACCAGATATCTTTACAATACCACTGCTCGTCTTTAAAAGAAATCCTTCCAGTCAGGACTTCCAAAAATCTAGATGCAAAGGAGAAAAGGAGAGAGGGCGCTTCATGGTGTAATAAACGCGGTTTATCGTATATAGGAAAAACAAAGCGTCAACTTAAAATTAGAGCCTTGGGGCACTATAGAAATATACTCCATCAAGTTACAAATCATAGTGTTCCAAGGCACTTTAAAGAATTCCATGAGGAGAAGCCTGATACAATGACTATTAAGACTATAGAATTTATAGCCCCAGATAGGAGAGGGGGTGATCGCCTCAAACGTCTCTCGCAGAGACAGTGTTATTGGATGCTGACATTAAATACATTCACCCCAGCAGGATTAAATGAAAGTATGGAATTGACCCCTTTTTTATGATTTTTATAACTTTGTCTGGGTAAAAAAGTTCTGTATCTTTGTTTCCTATAAAATTTGTAGTCATAAAAAACATAACAAATTACTTGTATTTACCTAAGAAAGTTCCTGTATTGAAAATTATAATACTATAATATGGATTTAAATATATTCTTCTTAAATATGGTGAGATCTCAAGTTTTAAATGTTATCCCTATAATTCTATAGGAAGTGTAAAAGCTATATGCCTATGTATGATGATAAGTAGGTAGTAAAAAGTGGGATAGTCTTGTTGTTTTAAATGGCAATTTATTGTAAGTGTAATTAACAAATGTAAAATCTCTTTGTTTTTTAAATATAGATTGTTTTGGACCCTGTCTTTAGGACTGTTTAACTTTAAATGCTCTATGTATGGTGCCTTACGTATTAATTATGTATTTATATATTGATTATTTATTTTTTAAGATAGGTTTTATTATTTGTATTATTATAGGTTGTTGCTTGTTCTAAATATTGTTAGTTGTAAGAAGCGGATAGTACTTTGAATAAGCGCCCTTTGAATGGCTAATTGTAACAGCTGGCCGGGAGGGTACTTAATCCGGGAAAGGGACTGTAATGGACACACTCCCTGATGAAGTTCCAACCGGAACAAAACATGTAGGGACCGCCTTCCATATGCCCTCCACCATCTATTCGTGTATCAGCTGGGAGACACTAACCGCAGTAAGCTCTGGGACACTGGAGAAGCCGCGTGCATCGCGCTCTGCTATGAGAGTGGTAACTCTGCCTATTTGAATCATTATTGTGATTTCACTTCTGTCGGTACGCCTCAGTGTGTTGACTATTTTAATTGTATCTATTTGAATAAACGGTATTACACCATGAAGCGCCCTCTCTCCTTTCTCCTTTATATACAGTCAGGTGCATAAATATTGGGACATTGACACAATGCTCATATTTTGGGCTCTATACACCACCACAATGGATTTGAAATGAAACAAACAAGATGTGCTTTAATTGCAGACTTTCAGCTTTAATAGGAGGGTATTTACATCCAAATCAAGTGAACGGTGTAGGAATTACAACGGTTTCTATATGTGCCTCCCACTATTTAAGGGACCAAAAGTAATAGGACAATTGACTCAAAAGCTATTTCATGCACAGGTGTGGTCTATTCCCTCGTTATTTCATAATCAATTAAGCAGGTAAAAGGTCTGGAGTTGATTCTAGGTGTGACATTTGCATCTGGAATCTGTTGCTGTCGACTCCCAATATGAGATCCAAAGAGCTGTCACTATTAGTGAAGCAAGCCATCATTAGGCTGAAAAACCAAAAGAAACCCATCAGAGAGTTAGCAAAAACATTAGGTGTGGCCACCTAAACTAAACTTAATAAAGAAAGTCTTTATGGTAACATAATATTCTCCCATCTGAATTCTCCCATGGAATATTCTCCCATCTGACGTGGTTGAGGCCAATACAGTAGAACAATTTAAACATGCTTGGCATAAATATAAGGGTATCCTAAATTGTAAACCAAATTGAGGGTAAATAGGGTCTAGGGTCAGTATAGAAGAAAGTCTTTAACATAATATTCTCCCATCTGAATTCTCCCATGGAATATTCTCCCATCTGACGTGGTTGAGGCCAATACAGTAGAACAAAACAATTATGCTTGGGATAAATATAAGGGTATCCTAAATTGTAAACCAAATTGAGGGTAAATAGGGTCTAGGGTCAGTATAGTTTTCAATAAACAAATGGGCAGACTAGATGGGCCATGTGGCTCTTATCTGCCATCACTTTCTATGTTTCTATGGTAAGATATCTGGTGAAACCGTCTTTTGATTGTATGACTGGAAAGATTATCTGCTGAAAAGTCCTGTGTGTCCCCTGCTTTTTTCTCAGACTGTGGATTAACCAAATTTTCCAGATTGTATATTTCATGTTTTTCTCAATTACTTTAAGATATAGTTACATTTTGTCTTATGCTTAAATCTGTTTTAATAAGAATAATGTATTAACTTATATCTAAGGGCAGAGAAGGGAAACTATTGTATTATTTAACTGGATCCTAAACATTCAGATCTCCAAATGCAGCATGAGCAGGGATCTGATAGTGGATCTCTGCTGTATCCACCCAGCTGCATTTATACATAGCTTGCCTGTACATTGTAATACTAAGACCCTCCCACTTGTGAGCGTAACCCCGTCAGAAATACTATTTGTTGAAAATTTGAATGAATTTCATTCTGAGTGGGTCATTCGGATGTTTATGCATGTGTAGATCACCATTTTCTTTGATGCTACCGCATGAAATACAGCTCATGAAAACCTATATTTTGTTTTGATTTTATAATAAAGCCAGGGAATAGGTTAACTTCTCTTTATTGTCTTACAGCTTGTCCTGTTTATCCTGTCGCTGCTAACTTCACAAGTTTGCTTATCTCCTGTGACAAAAGATGCCTTGTTTCAGTATATTGATGATCACCAGAATGAATATATTCAGGTTAGGCTGGATTTCATAACTCATGTTTTTATTTTATTGTGTCTAATTGTGAGAATTTATTGATATTTGCTTAGTTATTGTTTCACTCCCTGAAATGTAGTTCCTATAGCGGCAAGTAATAAGTAATGTCTGAGTAAATTTCAGCATTAGCAGCACATTAACATTCCAGAACAATACAGGTAAATTCTTATTTATAGTCAATATTCAAAAAACAATAACTTTCAAAGCAGCCAAGTTCCAGCCAGGGCCATTATCAGGAGTTTTGGGGGCCCAGGATTAGGGCCGCGGTGCTGCATCCCCTATGTGACAACAGCCCTGATGTTATATAGGGGGCAGGGCCCAGGGTCCCGCACTAAAGCAGTATTAAAACATTGTAAAAACAATTTGATACCATCTACATTAACTGCTATGTGCCCCTTTAATAAAATGTCCATATGCATATATATATATATATATATATATATA
>WWET01003451.1:26443-38038 GCA_011038615.1 Limnodynastes dumerilii
ACCAACGCGTCAGTGAGGGAGGAGATTTTGGCCAGATACTCGTGCTTATTTTTGGCAGCAATAGCAATGAGATGGCCCCGCATTACGGCTTTATGAGCATTCCATACAGTCATGGGCGAGGTAGTCGAGGGAGAGTTGAGTTGAAAGTATTCCTCTAGGGAGGTACTAAGGTTATTAAAATGGACTTGGTCTCGCAGGATCGACTCATTGATGCGCCAAGTGGACCGTGGTGGGGAGGAAATAGGGCTTGCAAGGTCAGCTGCTATCGGGGCATGATCGGACCAGGTGTGGGGGAAAATATGGGCATTCATAAGTTTACCAGTGAGGTCATGGCTGAGCAAAACCATATCAATACGGGAGTAGGAAGAGTGGGGAGGGGAAAAGAAGGAATAGTCCTTAGCTAAGGGGTCACGTACCCTCCAGGAATCATATAGGTGGTGAAGTTTCATAAAGTCACGAAGCGCCCTGGAACTGAGTGCGTCCCTTGGGTCAGGATGATTTGAATTGGGAGTTAGTCTGTCCAGGGAGGCAAGATGAACAGAGTTGAAGTCCCCTGCCACGATGAGTTCCCCTGATCGTACCTGGGACAAAAGTGCCCCCAAGCGTTGAAAAAATTGGGGTTGGCGAGTGTTCGGGGCATAGACATTCACAAAAGTACACAGAAGATTGTTGAGTAAACCCACCAAAATTAGGTATCGCTTCAGTTTGGAAGGTGACGTGTTTAGAAAACAGAGTGGCAACCCCCCGCTTTTTCTGTCAGTGGTCGCAGGCATGGAAGGTGGTTGGGAATAGACGAGAGCGAAGCTCAGGATGGAGGCGTTGTACAAAGTGAGTTTCTTGAATGAAGGCTATGTCTGCCTTAAGGGCTTTTAGGGAGGTGTGGAGCTTGGTTCGTTTAAGGGGTGAGTTGAGGCCCTTGACATTATAGGATATAATACGTAAGGTCATGTTAAGGGGACGAGGAGGGGCAAAAGCATTGTAAGATGTAGGCAGGTAGGCAAATGGACCAAGGCGGCGTGCGTCTCCCAGTAGGTGCGTAAGGCGAGCGGTGATCTTGAGGGGAGGGGAATGGGGAGGGTATGGCAGATGGGCAGAAGGATGAGCGACATCTCTGTCCTGGGTGCTGGCAGTGGGGCAAAGGTGGTATGCCACATGAGCACAAAAAATGGGGTGCCAGCAGAGAGCTCTAAAGCTCTAAGGGGGTGCACAGCTCGGCCGGGACGGGGCGGCCGTAAAGCAGTGGTAGACAAGTTGGGGAGGGGGGAGAGAGTGGGAAACGGCCTGTCGGGAGACTAGGAAAGGAAGGGGGAGGGTGAGCCTACTCGGGGTATGGGGGGGTAGCATATAGAGCTACCAGGGAAAAAAAAGGGGGGAAAGAAGGCGGTAAAGAGATCCCACGTAGGTGAGCATATTTTTGATTCGGGCCTCAGGACGTGCTGATTAGTCGTCGGCGTGAGGAAGGGAGGAGGTCCGGGAGAAGGGTAAGTGTACAGTCACTTAAAACATATGTATAAAATACAGGCACATAATAACAAACATTAAAAGAACATTTAAGACTTTAAAGTCCCAGCAAAATCTGATCACATCGTAAAGGAACATATACACTACTTGTATTCACACAACATTTTATCACAAAGAGGAAGGAGGCCCGAGGACCCCGCAGCAAACAATGGCAAAAACAAAGAACATTCTTAGAGGGCATCTAAACCGCCCCTTGTATTGATTTAGTCTATAATCTTTAGATTAAGAAGATCCTCCAAGTTAGAACAGGGGAAAAAAGAAAGAAAGAGGAAGAAAAAAAAAAGGGGGGGGAAGGAGGAGAGGAGAAGGAGGAAGAGAGAGAAAGGAAGGGTAGATCATTTTAACAATTGCATAACCTTCCAGACTGTACTAAATATAGCAACAACAACTCACGAAGTCCATGGTTATGGTCAGGAGCAGAAGTTGAACATGACCTGGCGAGATAGTCCCAGCATGTCCTGTGAAGAGAGGCAACACCAGCAGGTCCAGCCGGAGGAAGACCCACCGGATTACGAGGTCCATGTTTGTGGCCAGGAGCAGAAGATGAACATGACTTGGCAGTATAATCCCAGGGTGTCCCGTGAAAGGAGTCAACACCAGCAGGTCCAGCCGGAGGAAGACCCACCGGATTACGAGGTCCATGTTTGTGGCCAGGAGCAGAAGATGAACATGACTTGGCAGTATAATCCCAGGGTGTCCCGTGAAAGGAGTCAACACCAGCAGGTCCAGCCGGAGGAAGACCCACCGGATTACGAGGTCCATGTTTGTGGCCAGGAGCAGAAGATGAACATGACTTGGCAGTATAATATTCTCGCGGCAGCGGCTGTTTAGGAGTTGAGGCAGGGGGACCTGGCCTCACAGCAGCCGGACCCGAAGAAGACTGAGGCAGATCAGTGGACAGGCCCAACTGTCGTAGGAGGTCCTGTCCCTCTAGAACTGAGGTGGCACTGAGGAACCGATCCTGGTGCCAGACGAGCAGGCGGAATGGAAACCCCCACCTGTATCTAATCTGTTTGGCTGCAAGGAGGGTGGTGATGGGCTTGAATTCACGTCTCCTGGTCAATGTAATAGGTGAGAGGTCCTGAAAAATCTGAAGCAAAGTGCCTTCATATTGCAGGGGTTGATTTTTTTTGGGCCCCAGACACGACGGCTTCTTTGGTCGAGAAGTAGTGGAGATGGATTATGACATCTCTGGAGGAGTTCTGGTCAGACGAGCGAGGTCTAAGGGCTCTGTGGGCTCTGTCCAGCAGAAGAAGGTCCTCAGGCACCTCAGGTGCCAGCTGTGTGAAGAGCTTCTTCAAATACAGCGGAAGATGGGTTAACTCCACCGACTCTGGGATCCCACGGATACAGAGGTTGTTCCGCCTCCCCCTGTTGTCAAGGTCCTCTTGATGGTCTTGGAGGGATGCGAGTTCCTGACGAAGGCGGGAGATATCAGTTTCCATGGAATGTTGGGACGTCACTACCTCCTCCACTTTGCGCTCCACATGGTCAGTGCGCGAACCCAGGGAGTCGACGTCTGACCTCAAAGAGTGCAGGGCCTCCTATACATCTGCACGGACCAAGGAGCGAAGTTCTTTCATTTCAGAGATCAACGTCAGGTAGTCCGCCCTGGTGATTGGTGTCAGGTCCTCGGATTCCTCCTCGGAATCAGCCGGACTGGCTGACGGAGAGAATCTCGAGGATCTACGGTCAGATGGGGTCCCCGAGAAGTAATGAGGTAAGCCCTTGGAATGAGGTTTTTTGCTGTTGCGAGGCATGGTGTTTGTAGATAGATCGAGGGAGGTCCTTCAAGGCACAGAGGGGGGGGGCAGGCTCACCCAGGAAGGAGATAGTTAGAACAGACACATGCCGCTTCCCCCAATCAGCATATCATACACTTCACATAAAAATGACGGTAGGCAAGTACAGCAAGAGGTACTGCTGGTAAGTATGCGCTTTCAGGCGGAAGGGAGTGGTATGGCGGGAATAACTCTGCGGTTGGAAACTGGCTTTAAAGGATAGGCAGGGGTAATTCCAGAAAGCAGCAGGTATTTGGCTTTTACAGTTGAAGCTGATTGTGGTGTAACACTGCCCTCCTGTGGAAGTTGGCAGCAACACACCTAACTCAGACTTAGAAATCCAGGAAACTATGAATGAGGGTGAGAGCAGACAGATCCAGGTGGGGGAGGGGTGGCAAGTGAGAGAGGGCCTGCAGGAAGATGTAGTAGACAGTGTGGAGCAGATCAGCAGCAGGGCTCAGCAGGACCTCAAGGGAGGGGAACTCCAGCAGCAGCAAGGGCACAGAGGGGACCCAACGACACTCAGCTAGGCCCTGGGCAGACACCTCTCCACAGAGTGCTCAGCACGGGAAGGCACCTCACCAGAGGCGACAAGATGGCGTCAGGAGACCGTCTCCCCGCGGTCCCCAGGCACAAAGCAGCACAGAACTCACTGGCAGCAGCTGCACACAGCAATGAACGGGAGCCAGTCCAGGGGGGGCTCCACCAGTGCGACGGAAACAGCAGGAGGCACAGCCAGGCAGCAGCAGCAAGAAGCCTAGCGTTCACACAGGCCCCAGAGCACCGCAACGGAGACAGCACCGCGGTCAGCAGCGGAGCAACAGCCGACAGCCAGATTAGCCACTCCGGGACTCCCAGGGAGGCAAACACCGACAGGGGACCAAGGAAGGGTAAGTTTAGAGGGCAAAATCACCCCTCTTGTCACCCACTTGTCGGAGCTCACTGCAGACACGTCCGCACACGCCGTGAGTCAGGACACGTCCCCCCCTCTGACTTTTATTTTAAAGATAGAGGTTCATGATTAGTAACTGAGTAATGGCTAGAGTGCCAGGCCGAGTAATGGCTAGAGTGCCAGGCCATGTTGTGGTTTTTATGCTAATTCCCCTTGCCTTGTGCACCTGCTGTGTATATTACTTTATAAACTGATTTGTAGCGGCCTCCATTTTGTATATATATATATTTGGTGCAAATTTTAAAATGTAAAGTAACCTTTTTTTACATCTGCATTCTGAATGGGTGCACTTGCCTTGACATGCCCTTTACTGTACATGACCATGTGCCTCAACCCCTTCCATTCCTCTATATACCCCTCAGCGAAAATCCCCAGGCGCAAAGGTTGCTGTATGATCTGAATGGGGCGTCGCTTTGTGCTCTTTAGTTCTTAGCATACGCAGAAGCAAATCACGCAGAGAAACATCACACCAGCTGGTGTACACTCAGATCTGGATCAGGGCCAGTGTCTCCAGTAGCACAATAAGCTTTACTATTTTTAAAACAACAGTTTATAGAATTTACACCACACAGAAAAGAGGAGAAAAATAAATGCCTACAAATTGGTGCATATCTGTGATTTCACATTCTAAAACCATCCACAATACACCATGCTAATTGACACAGTACTAACCACAAGTTTGTAGACACAGGCATGGGTCTTTAATTATGTTACTTTGCTTAGTACAAATGTTTTCAGCATCTCCTTTAAACAACTCAGAATGTCATATAATATTGTTATTGTCCATAAATTGAAACTATGGACCTAATTCACACTTAAGAACTCTTTAGGTTCTTTATTATATGCAACTACCCTGACGCCCCCGGTTTTCAGCCTCTTAACCGACTTACAAATGCCATAGAGCTACCTTATCCTTAGATTCTTAGCTGTGTGTGTAGGACGGCTTATTAAGAACGTTTCAGCATAACCGCGCCCAGATTTCCTTATTTCAATGACTTCCTCCACCCAATCTTCTTGTGTCCGTTCTTAAGTTTTCCCGGCACGCCCCTTCCTTTTTAAGTCACTATGAATCTATTTCTACTAGAAATCCTACATAAATTGCGTACATTAGGTTACTACGCATGCACAGTATATCCTTTCCTAAATATATATGCACCTAAAAAGTCACAGATTCTTAAGTGTGAATCAGGTCCTATTTTTTTACTTGTTATAAGTTAAATAGAAATTTACTTTGTATATAAATTTAGTTATTCAAGTGGATATTACACAGCATTCTACTTAAAGAAACGCTTTAGTACACGCTTGTGCATGGCTTTATTAAGTTGTGTTTGCCTTTGCTAACTTTGAGATTCAACCATCTAAAATATTTTCTAGAAGGATCAAGACCACAATGCTGCTGGAATCTTCATATGCGGCATTGCAGCATTTATTTATTTATTAACAGGTTTTTCTATAGCGCCCACAGATTACATAGCGCTTTACAATTTAACAATCAGTATAAACAACACTGGATAATAACAAACAGACTTGGTGGATAAGAGAGCCCTGCACACAAGCTTACACTCTATAGGACAGTGGGTTTTGATACATAAGGGCAAGTGCTTTATATCACACATTGGAACCAGCCAGGATGTATGGTGAAAGTGCTCAGTGTTCTTTATGATCCATAATAATGTGTAAAATGTTAAAATAAAAATGTAATTGTAAGACCATAAAATAAGGTACGATTCCCTTATATATATATTCGCAAATGCGAACGCAATTTATTCGCATTTGCGTATAGTTATGAACGATTATGAAAAATTCATGTATTGCCTGTAAAGGATGACGAGGGAATGCCACGTTGCAAAGAGCGCGAAAATGTGAACGCGCCCATTCGTGCGAACGCACGAGCGCGTATTTTCGCGCCCTTTTCACATTTGTATTTATAAATATACTTTCCACGAATGTTAAAATTGTGTGATTAATTGTAAATGTAAACTTTAATTTTTGCATCGGTTTAAACTCATTTAATTCACGTTACCATCTACGTATGTTACTGTATTTAAGTTTTTACGCCAATCAAGTGATATTAATATTTAATATGTAATGTTTGTACTTGCTAGAATCCTTGGGATAAGGTGCACATTTTAGTGTTAATTGTAAAATTGACGCTAAATGCGTTCGCAAAATATGAGCAATCCTAAAAGTGTTGAATATTCCTGTTACTGTAAAGGGATCAGATTTGTTTACTTTTCATTCATTAGACAATGGGATCCCACCAATGGGATCCCAGGAATAAGAGATCATAGTTCCATTGTTCTAGAATAAATAAAAGCTGACTCTTAGAAACAGTCAGCAGAGGAGTTCTGGATTGAAACCTTGAGAGTGGACAGATCTGATCCCTGAATACACTGGTAAGAATCTAATGTATTTTTGGCTATTGTAACATATGTTTGATTGTTAAATTGAAGTAAACATGATGTGACTATTATTGGAACACAACCTGCGTCTGTTTTTCCTTATTGTAAAATACGCATCTATTGAACTACATTGCGTATGCTATTATTGGTTCGCATTGCGTGCGTCACTATTAATTCGCATTGCGTGCAAATTTATTTGCGTATTGTTATTATATGCATGTTACGCTATTGGGAATAGAGAATTATCTTTACAAAAAGAAAGGAAAAGTGATTGTTAATATGGTACATAAAGCTTAGGAAGGTTGAAGAATCTGATAAGCTTGTCTGTAAAGTTGAGTTTTAAGGGAGCGCTTGAAAGTTTGTGAGTAGAATAGTCTTAATGGCCGAGGAAGGTTATTCCAGAGAGTGGGTGCAGCTCGGAAGAAGTCCTATAACCAGGAATCAGAGCATTTATGAAGTGCAGAAGAGAGTTGTAAATCTGGTGATGACCTGAGAGAACGAGCTGGGATACAGCATATCTTGAGACATGTGAGGATATGTAAGCAGGTGCAGTATTGTTTATGGCTTTATAGGTTAGCAAGAGGATTTTGTATTTGATTCTGTAGTTTACAGGCAACCAATGTCAAGACTGACAGAGTAGACTAGCTTTAGTGGAAAGTTAAATCAGTCTTGCTGATACATGCAATATAGACTGTAGAGGGGTCATTTTATATTGTGGGAGTCCAATAAGAAGGGCATTGCAGTAATCAATGCGGGAGATAATTAGTTCATGAATAAGAGTTTTAGCAGTTTCTTGTGAGAGATATTTTCAAATTTTTTTAAATTTTTTTTAGGCATATATATTTAGAAACAGATTGAATGTGGGACATAAAGGACAGTTCAAAGTCAAGTGTAACACCTAGGCAGCAAGCTTGGCGAGTAGGGAATATTTTAGTGTTGTCAACAGAAATATAGAGACCAGGTGGGTAGCTCTTGTTGGAAGAAGGAAATATTAATAACTCTATTTTGGAAAGATTAAGTTTAAGATGGCAGGAGGACATCCAGGATGAAATAGCGGAAAGACATTCAGTTACGCAAGCCAGCACGGTTGGTGATAGATCAGGGGTGGATAGATAGATTTGTGTATCATCTGCATAGAGATGATATTGAAAATTAAATTACTTTATTAGTTGTCCAAGGGAAGAGGTATAGATAGAGAAGAGCAATGGACCCAGGACTGAGCCTTGAGGTACCCCAACAGATAGTGGAAGGGCAGAAGAGGTAGATCCAGAAAAGCAGACACTGAAGGAGTGATTAGAGAGGTAGGATATGAACCAGGAAAGGGCTGTGTCCTGAATACCTATTGATTGTAACATTTGTATGAGAGGAGAGTTGTCAACAGAGTCAAAAGCAGAAGAAAGATCTAGAAGAATTAGAAGAGAATATTGGCCTTTAGATTTAGCTGTGCTCAAGTCATTGACCACTTTAGTCAGTGCAGTTTTATATGGAGTGTTAATTAAAGCCCAAATGGCTTCTGCTTTCAATGCCTCTTTATCATGGAATAGGGGTGGCTTCAGATGAACTGTCTGATATTTTTCAAGAGATTAACCTTATTTTGGTCTTGTAATTAGTGAATTTTTAGTTGAAAGACAACATAAAAGTAATTAAATGCAAGCCATAATCATTATCATTTCAAATGTCATTTGAATGCATAATATGGATTTCAATTTTTTTTTTTAATAAAAGATTAAACAACTCTTGATACATATGACACGACCCATTATATGGCATAATGATTTTATATAGCAAGTCAGGTTCTAGTGAAAAATATAACTTTCTAATGATAGATCTTTGTGTTGAAAGGTAATATGTTATACTTTAAACCTAAGGCAAACTCTGGCTGAACCTCTACCTAGAGCAGTACTTATTACAATATTATTCCTCTTGATAGCATACATTTTTTGTACTTTATAGTAGAGATTACATAAGAAATAAAGCTGAAAACAGCTCTAACCGGAGATAGAGGCTGTTGTAGTTCATTTGCACATAATGATACGCAGGAAATGCTGACCATAATGTGGTGAGTTATGGGTTTAGCTCTGGGCTGCATGCAGCCTGAGAATATGGTCATTAAACTCAGAGGAAGAAGATGAGATGCCTTTAGAAAAAGGTGATCTTCACAAATTATTTTCATTGCCGTAAGTGACATTTCCAAAGCTTTTTGCAGAGTTGCAGTGAGATTTTACTTGGCTAAAGTAAGGACACAGTAATTTGCCCACCATGACAGTGACAAAGATCAATCTGTCAAATATCCCTTTTCACTATATATACAGCTTTGATTTGCTAAAAAGTATCCATTAAACACTTTTTATCCCTCACTAAAGCTCTTTCACTGTCTAAGTCAAGATCAAATGCATCCAATGTCTTATGTGACCCTATAATAGGAACTGTATATTTCTTTGTCGAATAGATTAATCTTAATAGCTTCATATGCTACTGCTACTTATAGAATGCATGTTTATTAGATATACGATAAAAGATATTTTTTTTTATTTACTGTACCAATTTCACCTAAATGAACCAGATACAGACTTCCGATAATGGCAAAAATTCAGAGCAGTTGGATTATAAATTAAATTTCACGTTCTGCGCATGCTTTCAAACTACCCAATACGTACACAATCCGCTCAATACAGACTTCCATTAAATGACACTTGTAACAGCTCCCGAGAGGGAGTTTGCACTCACTGGTGGATGAAGCTTAGTAGTACATTGTACATTATAGGTACACTATTGTACTATGTAACAATCTAGACTTCTGATCTGCCACCATTTGTAATGGTGTAGTTTGTAAGAGTTGGAAATATTAATGTAGGATATTGCTGTTGGATATGTTGTGTTTGCAAGGGAAAGAATTAATGAAGTGTGGATGCAGCAAGGTTCCAATAGTGGATTTCCACTCTTGCTGCATTTAGAGATATTAATACAGCAATCTTAGCTCATTGGATGAAGTCCAATATCACTGTTCCGTCTAAAATTGTCTCACCCTTCTATTGTACTGCACACATGTACTTAATTCATTTTGTCACTGCAACAAAGCGCAGGACTTACCACATCAAGAGCCGCCTGTCAGTGACTCTCTCCAGGCATGCTCACTCTCTGTCTCCAGGGAGATGCCACTCTCAGCAGTGGCAGCTCCATCCAAGATGTCCACCGCGTGCTTCCCTGTGTATTGCTGGCACCAAACGCTGCTTTCCTCCAGTGCATGGGTGCTGCCATCTTGGATCTGTGCACATGATCTACAACAGCCAACCAGAAACAAGCTAGGAGAAGCACATGATCTGTCTGTCCAATCCTGGTCAGGTACGCTCTGTTTAAACCCAGAGCACTGAGTCCTCAGTGCCAGAACAACTTGTTAATTCAGGTTGCCTGGCTCCTTTCTTGCTTCTTGTGAGAACTCTGATTTCAGACTTCAGCTTGCATCCTGTTGCTCAGATGCACCTATCAGCCTGATTACCCTTGCCAGCAGAGAACAGACTGCAGTATATTGTTCCAGCTGCAAGATCTCTGCTATTGCAGACTGTTAATTCTGTTCAACAGCCTGCAGAGTATTGCTCCAGCTTCAAGACCTCTGCTGTTGCAGACTGTCTATCCTGTTCAACAGCCTGCAGAGTATTTCTCCAGCCTCAAGAACTCTGCTGTTTCAGACTGTCTATCCTATTCAACAGACTGCAGATTATTGCTCCAGCCTCAAGTCTAGTCCTGTTCCAGTTCATGTCATCTGGTCCAGCCCAGGTCAAGTTTAATCCTGTTCCAGTTCATTTCACCTGGTCCAGCCCAGGCCAAGTCTAATCCCGTTGCAGTTCAAGTCACCTGGACCAGCCCAAGTCAAGTCTTGCTCCAGATCCACTCCTAGCTTAGTCCAGGTCCAGTCAAGTCTTGCGTCAGTTCCACTCCTGGCCCAGTCCAGGTCCAGTCAAGTCTTGCTCCAGTTCCAGTCCTGGTCCAGTCCACGTCAAGTCTGCACCAGTTCATATCTATTCCAGGTCAACCCATGTCAATCCTAAATCCCTTTGCCAACTGACTCATGAGCAAATCCTATATTAAGGCTTCAAGCTTTTGCTACCTCGCTAAATCATCACTATCAGGTCCCCGGGAACCCATAGCGGATACCCACCCAAGTCAGTCTGTGATAGTCACTTTTTACTTTTCACTAACATCAATTTATCATTGGAATCTAATATATAAGAGTGAACATTTGTCCTTTTGTCTTTCTATACAAATCCACAGTTTACAAGCGAAGATCGTGAAATTTTACATACGAGCATAATAAAACATGGCTGAGGCAACAAAAAAAATTTAAATTCATTAATTTTTAATTAATAAAAATCCACCACAAATGAGCCACTACCCGCCTTCCGCTAGGAGACCTCCCCCTATCCCGCATGACCAGTCACAGCGTGGACATGGGGAGGCAAGTACCAAGGAGAACACTGATGTCTAAACTAAGACTGCCAGGATGATCACCTCATCTTCGGTCCCACGGGCGATTGGGGTGGGTGTAAACGCGTGACGTATGCCGGCAGATGATTACAGGCAGGGCCGGCGTAACTCAGTAAGCGGGGTAAGCGTGGTGGGGGGACGTCAAACCAGAGAGGCACTTCCCTCCGCCAGACAAAAAAATACAAAAAGATTTACTTACTCCTTCTTCTGTCCTGGTTCCTTCCTGCTCCCTTCTCACTAAACATCGGGCGTGACGTCATCATGTCTGAGGTTATTAGTGAGAATCATGCAGAGAGGAGCCAGGACAGAAGAAACAAGCGCTGCAGCCTAGACAAAAAAAAAAGATTTACTTACTCCTTCTTCTGTCCTGGTTCCTTCCTGCTCCCTTCTCACTAAACATCGGGCGTGACGTCATCATGTCTGAGGTTATTAGTGAGAATCATGCAGAGCAGAGAGG
>WWET01003451.1:50506-60599 GCA_011038615.1 Limnodynastes dumerilii
GGGGGGGAGACAGGCCAAAGTTCGCCTAGAGTGCCCAGAGACCTAGCACCGGTCCTGATTGCACTCAAAAGTTTAGATAAATGATTGTTCCCATAATACATTTGTTTTTGAGAACAAGTCTTCCATGTGCAAACATGAGCTCTAATTACAGATTGAAAAATATTTTTGTCTCTAGTATTTTCAGCTGCCTTACTGCAGAACTGTAAATCAGAAATGCTTCCAATAACAGTGATATTACATATAGGCTGACATAGTATGGAAAAACCTATATAACAATGGTCTATTTTGAGCCTTTTTCCCTGTGATATGTGAGAAATAACAATATGCAAATACACAAGTATTGTAGACAACAGTTGAAGCAAATTATGAAAAGTGCTAGCCATTTTCAGACAGGAAATTACATAGAAATATAAGAAGATCAATAATAATGATAAAAAAATTTTTTAATTGGCTTAAATGCCATACTAATTATAAAATAAGTTTTTTTTAATGGGTTTAAACACCATACAGCTTTAATGTTATGCCTATTGCTATGGGTATCGCACAGTGTGTAGCCAGCATAAAACTGATTGCATTGCTATGTAACAATTAGGCCGATTAGTGAATTATTGCATACTGTTTGGCATGTGCCAATTTGTCTGTCCATGTCCATTTGTCTGTCCATAAATGCTTCCACCTAATAATCAGAAGTCCTAATTGATTGGCTGGGCGGATCCTATTACGATCAGCACCAAATGTAAGGGTGATAGCCCCAACGATCAGTAGTGCACTATACAAAATTCTTAATAGCCTGAAGATTCATTATGTTTTCTGTCGGGGATATCACAGGGTGTGTATTAAATTTATAACTATGCCATTAAATTTATATTTGAAAATTCAATTACTGTCTAAACACACACAGCAAGTCAAAAAAGACCAGCCAACTACTTTTACCATTAAATGTGGTTATTTTACTACTATTCTGTCATTTTGAAAAGAGAGGAAGGTTCTAACAAAACAACTTCAAATAATGAAGCAGAAAATAATAGTGATCATCATATTGGTTTAGGACATGTTATGTGTGTAATTCTTATCATGGTATTATATCTATAATAAACTTTCCTAAGAGCTGTAGACTGGGCAGAAAAAAATGCTTATCCCTTGTCTATAGTATCAAATTCAACAATGTTATCAACACTCAGAAGGGGATTTTCCAACTCAATCCTCTCTTCACAAAACCAGATCTGTTAAAGCTTAGAACTTAAGTACAAATAGAAATCATTTTTCATCTAAGAGAGAAATCACAAGGTGACAAAGCTGAATACTTTTGAGATGAAATCCACAGCAATCTGAAGCCTTTGGAGAGTAAGCAGCTTTTCCATTATCCCTCAGTCCACACATTTTTTTTGATGCTCGCAGACACTTAGCTTCAATGAGATTTTGCACATAATTATAAACTTTACATTGTGAGCCGACGTACTAATCTTTAACAGACCCAATTTTTCATTGTAGTATGTCTTGACATAGGTGTTATAGTACAGAGAAAAATAACATCTAAGAGCAAGGCTGTTATTTCCTCTGTACACCACAATCACACCATGTGCAAACAACAATAGCAGCTGCCTAAGCTGGATATCTATCCTTCATCATTTTTCCAGGTAAATTTAACAAAAAACCCACAGATATATGAACACTAGTTCATAGAAGAATACATTCATATGAATCTAACAATATGAACTTTGCTTTCACCTCAGCCATTTTGCTTCAGCAACATTTCTTCTCTATGCATTTAGTAAATTTCTACAAACATATTGCTGGATAGGTTATTTGGATGCTGTTGTCTAAAAACTTAGAAAACCAGCAAAAGGACTACATTTTGCAGAGATCATCAGTGACATATATGTAATAATGCTTTTATGTGAGGGTTTTTCTGACAGCAAAATGGAACATTGCTCACATGTGTGTAATGGGCTTGATCTTGGTCTGGAACACAAAAGAGAAACCTGCACACACCCCCAAGGTTCCTACCTGAACCTGAAGGGCAGACTAGAGAACACTGCACCATTCTCTTTTGGTGAATCACTGGCCAAGGCCTCAGACACCCAATCATCGACAAACACTGGTGAGCAGACGGAACCTTACCCACCCCTACCACAGGGGCGTTTTAAGAAGTGAGGGGGCCCGTGTGCAGAATTTGCACATGGGCCCCCCACCCCCCTTACCTGAGACAAAACTGTCCAGATCTGCGTGCCGAAATAGGTCGGAGCTTAATGGTAAACCCCGCCCCTTTTTCGTCCCGCGAATCTGGGCAGTCCCATTGCAGGGGAAGGGGGACTAATTTGGCATCTATATCTTCCCTCAGGAAGACATTAGAGGAAAAATAGATGCTGAATGGCCCCCTTCCCCTACCAACCCAGGGTGCAGAATGCATGCCACAGGGCCCCCTTCTTAGGGGCCCGTGGGCACTGTACACCCTGCACCCATTATAGATACGCCTATGCCCTACCGGTTCCGTCCACACCCATGGAAGATGGTGACACACAGACAATATACTAACCAAAGAAGCTTGTCACCTTGATTGACTGACCTCTTGCCAGCCGTAACTCCTCCAAGGGACCAACCTTCACGTGAAAGTGAGCAAAAGAAAAACATATAAAAAGAATCTGAAAGTATACCGAAAGTAAAATACTTTTATTTAATTTTAAAACGTGGTCTTGTCGGTCTTATTTTCCCTGAGTCTTTTCCACTAGCACACCATTGTTTCTCATTTCGCAATCCAAACTTACCTGTATAAACAAAACCCCATCCCATCATCATCTGGGGCGGGGCTTCAAACTGTTACAATTCATAAAACTCTTTATTACAAATTCCTTCCCCAAGTTTAAGTTAGTAAACGTTTTCCTTTCTCTGTAACAGAATTTGCACATTTTGCAATTACCACAGGGAAAAAAAAATCCCATAATTTTAGGAAGTTTACCCCTTACGTTATCTGTCAATTTTTCCACCAGGGTTAGATAACTAGGAGATAGTTCTTTGCCCTTCTAAACTTTACCTCTGGTCTAATAGGTAAGTGTAGGCCTATATATACACATACACAACAGATTGCTTAGGAAAATGTGACAGAAAAAGGGAAGCGCAGCAGGCATACATACAGCATGGACTCCTAGTAAGCCTACCTCAAAATTTATTTTTATGTCCCTACTCTTAGGGCCAGATTTACTAAGCTGCGGAAAAGGAAAAGTGGAGATGTTGCCCACAGCAACCAATGAGATTATAGTGCTCACTTTCCCATTACATACTTGAAAATGTCATGATGGTTGCTATAGGCAATATCTCCACTTTTCCTTTTCCGTGTCTTAGTAAATCTGGCAATTAATGTTTCATAGCAGGGATTAAAGAAAGCCCTTGGAAGCCCTGAGATGTTGAGATGCCATGCGCAATAATGCAACTTACATGCATATACTGTAATAAGCTTTACAGTGAATGTTCTGACTATAGCACTGGCCCTGTGCATAGGCAGCATAAGCTGGGGCTGTCACACTATTACAGGAAATCATAAAATTTGTAATATTTATCCACCAGCAAGCTGACCCTCTACCTTGCTCTCTCCATCTTCATTAAACACTAACAACATGCTTAACCAGAGTTACTTACATTGCATCCGGAAATTATTCACAGCGCTTCACTTTTTCCACATTGTCAGCCTTATTTCCCTCAAAATTCTACACACAATACCCCATAATGACAATGTGAAAAAGTTTTTGGGAGATTTTTGCTAATTTATTAAAAATCAAAATCTAAGAAATCCCATGTACATAAGTATTCACAGCCTTTGCCATAGAGCTCACAATTGAGCTCAGGTGCATCCTGTTTCCACTGATCATCCTTGGGATGTTCCTACAGCTTAATTGGAGTCCACCTGTGGTAAATTCTGTTGATTGGACATGATTAGGAAAGGCACACAACTGTCTATATAAAGTCCCACACTTGACAGTGCATGTCAGAGCACAAACCAAGCATGAAGTCAAAGGAATTGTCTGTAGACCTCCGAGACAGAATTATCTCAAGGTACAAATCTGGGGAAGGGTACAGAAAAATATCTGCTGCTTTGAAGGTCCCATTGAGCACCATGGCTTCCATCATCTGTAAATGGAAGAAGTTCGGAACCACCAGGACTCTTCCTAGAGCTGGACGGTCGTCTAAACTGAGGGATCAGGGGAGAAGGGCCCTAGTCGGAGAGGTGATCAAGAACCTGATGGTCACTTTGTCAGAGCTACAGCATTCTTCTGTGGAGAGGAACTTTCCAGAAGGACAACCTTCTCTGCAGCAATCCACCAATCAGGCCTGAATGGTAGAGTGGCCAGACGGAAGCCATTCCTTAGTAAAAAGCACATGGTAGCCCGCCTGGAATTTGCCAAAATGCACCTGAAGGACTCTCAGACCATGAGAAACAAAATTCTCTGGTCTGATGAGACAAAGATTAAACTCTCTGGTGTGAATGCCAGGCGTTGTGTTTGGAGAAAGCCAGGCACCGCTTATCACCAGGCCAGTACCATCTCTAAAGTGAATCATGGTGGTGGCAGCATCAAGTGGGGATGTTTTTCAGCGGCAGGAACTAGGGTCTGGATTCACAACCCCGTACGTCTTCCACATACGTTCTTAATTTCCCAATAGCAGCTATTACGCATGCATAGTAACTATTTTACGTAATCTACGTATTGTTTCGTTACGTAGTTTGCGTATATGCGGTCTTTATAACACGATGTTACATGAGTAATAAGACTAGTGAGCTGTGTGCAACTGGGAAAGTAACAGTGAAATAAACAAGGAACAATATAAAATACACAAGGCTGCAGAAAAGAAAAAACACTGGATAATACAGAAACAAATAGAATCAGCAAAAATGCACTACACAAACTACATACAATATTCAAGTCAGAGAGTAACAGAAAATACTAGTGTACATCAAAACACTAAGGTAACCAAATGCATGAAATACAGGTGTACATAAATACAAACAGAAACAGACAAAATGGTTACCCATACACAGTGCCGTTTCTAGACCTAGCAGAGCCCAGGGCGGAAAAAATTGTGGTCCCCCCCCCCAAAAAAAATAAATAATTAAATAAATTAATTTATAAAAGGTATGTTGTGTATGTGCCTAGTAATCCACTTCTGCCAGTTGCTGTGTGCGCAGCCTCGGTTTGTGCCGCATATATGTGTCCAGCCTCTTTTTGTGCCCCTTATATGGATCAGCACTCTGTTTGTGCCCCCTTATGTGTTCAGCCTCCTTTTGTGCTCCCTTATGTGTTCAGCCTCCTTTTGTGCCTTTTATATGTGCTCAGCCTCCTTTTATGCTCCTTTATGTGCCCAGCCTCCTTTTGTGGTCTTTTGTGTTCAACCTCCTTTTCTGCCATCTTATGTGTTCAGCCTCCTTTTGTGCCTTTTATATGTGCTTAGCCTCCTTTTGTGCCCCTTATAGGTGTCCAGCTTCCTTTTCTGACAGTTTATATGTGCCCTGTTTATTACATATAATCTGCCCTACATTATATATTATCTGCCCATATAATATAATATTTATAATATAGGAATAATAATAATAATAATAATAATAATAATAACATGGGACACACACACTACCTGATCACACACACACACAAACTACCTGATCACACACACTACCTGATCACACACACACACAATACCGGATGTACTCAGCTCTGGCTCGACCCCCGATCTCTAGACTGGTCACATGGTCGCATCACAGGAAGCTCTGGCTCTACCCCTGATCTGCACACTGGACACATGGATGCATCAAAGGTCCTGCTGCAGCTTAGATTTCTATTCTTGGCTGCAACGCATAGTCTGTGACCCACTGAATGGCTGCCTAGGGTAGGAGCCATTCACTGGGACACAGCCTCTGCCCTACAGCTGAGCAGTCACCACTAGCTGGGCAGCACTAGACCACCAGTGAGGCGGCCCTAAAACACAAAATGGCAGTGCTGCCCATGGGGCATATGCCACCATGTCCCCTGGCCTAGCCTGCCTCTGCGCTCCCTCTTTAAATCAGCTAGGGGCACGCCCTGTGCGATCGAATGGCTGGCCCGTCCGCCCCTAGAAATGGCCCTGCCCATACAATGAACAAAGAACATCTGGTACACATAAGGACTTGGAGGTATCAAGCAGGAGACTAGAGAACACACATGGGGAAAAAGGTAAAAAAAAAGTAGGGGAAGACATACACTAATAATAACACCACTACTGCCTCTTTGTCCCTCACCAAGCTCAGCGCCGGTCCAGAAACAGACCACGCTGGACTAATGGCGCAGAGTCTAACCCCAAGTCAGGTATTCACCAGAGTCCCTGATGGTGAGAATGGATTTGGTTGCAGGCAAAGTGCAGGTTGCGGCCCTCTGGACAAGACACAGAGATGGTGAGGTGAGATCCAATGAGAGTAGGAGTAGTAGCTGCAGGGAGTGGAGACACTGGTACTGAGGCTGGATACGATGACAGGACTGTAGCTGTGCTGGAACCAGGAGACACAGCAGTGCTGAGACCAGGCACGATGAAACACTGGAGCTGGGCAAAGATAGAGAGTGGCACGACCAGGAACCAGGGTGCAAGAACACACGAGCGAGCTCGAGGACACGAATCAGCAGGCTAAGACAATCTGTTGTTCTGACAGGGAAGTGATGTCAGCAGGCATTTAAATAGTGCAGGTGAAGGGGGAGTTCAGCAAGGCAATCAGTAGCACCTGTGATATACCTGTAGCAGAAGTGCACACCAGAAGTGTCTGAACTAAAAGGAGTCATGTGACTAGAAAAAGGTAAACAAAGCAACTATAATGTGCAGACAGCATAGTGGATACTGTAGAATCATGACACTCTCTAGCTCCTGGGCATTCTTTAGGAGTTACTGAACACAAAGACTTCATCAATTCAACAAAGAACTCCTATTCTTCCACATCACTTCTATGCTTCCCAGCCAGATCAAATCTTCTGCAATCAAACCTTCCAGTCCTTCCGGGAGACTTTACTACTGGAAGGACTGTTCTCATAAATAGCCTCCAAACCTGCTTTGCTGCACTGAATTTGAAAAAGGGCTAGCCGTGCCCGAGACGCAAAATCCACATGCAGTCAACGTCTCCAGCAAGCTCTCCCAAAAGATTCCTCCAGAGGTGTCTTCCAAGAGACAAGTTTCCTGGGTATAAGATCTCAAGGGGTCCCTGTCCTGGCTTGAATTCCTGATAAACGGTACATACTTGCCCCTACCTTTTTATGTTTTTATTAGTTCTGTTTTTTAACAATGTATCGTGGTTATTGTTGTGTATAATAAATGTGTCATTTTATCAAACTGATACTATTCTCTCTTCCCCGCTATTTGGAGAGTCATTATTGACTCACACCCCCAATTACCCTCAGACTCTTGATAAGTTATATTACACTTACATTGTAACTATCTATATTTATTGGACAAACAAAAATTATTCAACAGAGATATTGGCTACATTATTTATCAGGCTCAGTCATTTTTAACATATTGGGCCGGATCCAGAACTACGGCCGTCTTCCACAGACGGCCGTAATTCAGTGAACAATAGCTACTGCACATGCATAGTAGCTTTTGTACGTAATCTGCGTATTGTTTCAATACGTAGATTACTTATATGCGGTCTTTTAGATTTCCACTTTTCCAAACCTGCAGCCCAGTAAATCTGGCCTCATGCCTATATATAAGGCATAATATATAGTTCTGCCCATTTACAATTGCAACCAATACTCTCACTTGGAACATATCAGATATAATTTCACTTATGCCTGTTTATAGAAGAATACGATCTCATAGGGTTTCATGGAGATATGTGCATGAACCCAATGCAAAAGTGCATTAAATCCAAATAAAAGCACAGACAACAAGGGGAAAAAATAGGAACTGGTCCAAAGTGTCACCCTTTATTTATAGGTCATCACAGCAGACTCCACATAAATGCATTAATGTAAATTTAAATAATATCAGTCTCGGAGATCTTCATTAATATTTGAAAATAACGTTAAAAAGTATTGTGTTCAAAAAGTACTTGCAGAAAATGTTTTATGGGTACTTTCTGCAAGTACTTTTCAACACAATACTTTTGATTGAATAGTTGTTGTTATTTTTAAATATTGAAGATCTCCAAGACTGATATTATATATAGTACTTTTTCACTTATTAAGAAGCGCAGATACGTTCCTTTGACTTTCTCTATTGACAGTTGTTTTAAGGGGAAACTCTAATTTTAGAGTTTTTTCTTATTTTAAGGGGAGAAAAGTGGAACTCCCTTAGTTTTAGGGTATCGTAAAAGCTGTTTACTGATATTTTATACACTGTGTGCTATATGCGTACAATCCATTTTTTGGTGTGTAAAAAAAAACTAAAAAAGAAATCGGTATAAATAGTCTGTAAAACAGAAAAGAGCCTAATGTAAAACTCATTACAGCCTAAGACTTTAATATTATGCTGATTGTTCCCTTTGTGGATAAAATGTATTTTGTTGTGAACCTTACTCACAATGTAATTATGTAAGTATGCCATTCGATATTTGTAACTGTAATGTCACTTCCATGTTCCAGAATATGAAAAGACATGAACTTTGCAGAGAATATAAGTGATTGCTAGAAATAATTAAGGTCGGCGCATGGGTGAAGACTTTCAGAGATCAATCTGTGCCCTTTCTTGTCCTGCTGTGGGTTTTTCATGGCTTTCCATGCATCTCTGATCAGCACATTCTTCTATTCATGAAAAAAGCAGTTATTGATTTGCTCTAATCCATTACAGGTTTATGCTTGAATTGGCAAATAATAAATGTCTTGCCTTCTAAGTAAGAGCTCAGCATTAGTGATCTTCCAACTGTCAGAATATTATTTACCACACAGAGAAAAAAGTTTAAAATAAAAGTTGTTTCAAGTGTTTCAGTAAAACAACAGTTGTATAACAATATCTGTGGCATTAGCAAATAATGGACCATTTCGAAAAAGTGGTTGAAATAAGAGCCACAGTATTTATTTTTACAATGATTTACTCTTGTGGCTGCTATTGTATGCATGTATTTTTAATCATATCAGCATTAATCCTGTAACTTATTTTCTCTTAGGACCTATTACTTTAAGTGTCATTTATCCTGTAAACTTGCATGGAAATATTTGCAATGCATAATAGTTTATTTCCTTTTCCATGATATCTTATATTTAGATGTATAAATGTTTACACAACACTTGGCAGACTTCTTTCAGTTGTGTATCACCATAATCTAGAATACAAAAACTAATTCTTGTCAAGCATGGTTTATAAAATGTGTGTGAATTAGTAAAGCCATTGGACAGCCAGTAAGATTACTGCCTAAAAAGATGGTCCAAAAACGACAGCTGATTCAGGCAACATGTACCACAGACAATTTCACTTTAAAAGCAAGTAGTCAATCATATATTACCGCTCGCTAGTTAGACTGTGTCAAGGCTTAAATATCTAATCCCTCATATTGACAGTTTACTAGCATTTAGGCAAGATGAAAAAAGAGTTCAGGTGGCGTTAAAAAAATATTATCCAGAGGCGAAACGGTTAGCAACTGATTTATTAGAATACACAATAATTGTTAAAACAATAATATAAACACCAGCAATAAAAAAAAACAATGAAAAACAATTACTTAAATAATATCAGTACCAATCTGTATTAAAACAGTAAGTCAAAGAGAATCATAGAAAGGATTATTTGGGTTAGGCACAACTTAATCAGCTTGCTATAATATAAAAATGTGGAAAAAAAGGAAGCGTTTGGAGTAAATCTAATAGTTATTTATTGTACACCAAACATTAAAATAAAAAAAAAAATAAATGAATGAAACATAAAAGATAAATACAATCAATTACAAACATATGTAGAAAAAACAGCTGATCACATGACACTATATAGCAATCAAATGATTAATATTGCACCAGGTACATTAGGTGAGTGGCCAGCTCACATATAATACTCTCTAAAATGAAAAAAAAAATGGTCTAATGAAAAATATTAAATAAAGATAAACTGTCATATGTAGATGTATCAGCTTCATAAAGTTCCAATGAATATCGGGAGG